>JANHJO010002147.1:147941-160842 GCA_032468235.1 Pseudoxyrhopus heterurus | reverse complement strand
ACAGCCGATTGGTGCTTCACGCTTATCAGCTGTTTTTCGGCTCTTTTTTGCCTAGAAATCCCAGGGGTTGCGCACGCATGTAAAGCAATGAAGCAATACACTACTGACTCTTTCATGGGACAAAGGTGTAATAATTTTAATTCTTCTCTATGATCAACACGTTAAGTCATTTAAGTACTGATGTATCAATATCTCATTGTTGCCTAAATCTGACAGCCAGCCTTCCACAAATCTACACTAGGAAAGAAAAACAAGAATGGTAGGCTGGTATTTCTTTAGAATAGTTCGCTTGCATAACTGAACTACGTACTTAATTGCAAAATCCATTGGAAGAACCTGAAGTATCCTATTTTGATACTTCAGAAAAATGTGAAAACTTCCATATTGAACATTACAACCTCATTTCAGAGCCTTATTCATTCATACAGCTTCTATCATCCTATCGTTGTTGTTTTTTGCGATGTAGTTTATCCATACCATGCTTTCCTTAGCAAAACAAAAATATATATTTCTATATCCAGGGAGCTACATGTTTATATATTTTCCAGTTTGGAAATAATAATCATTTGGTGTTCCTTTTTATTTTAATACTTTACAGATATGGTTTTCCTTAAAACCTCTTTTAGACATCTATATATTTCTTGAAGCTGAAGATTAAGGACATATTATCATGGAAAATCTATCCACATGTTTGCTAAGAACTGACACTGATTTGATGGCAATCAATCAATCAATCAGTATTTCTTTAACAAGAAATGGCAACTGTTTTCAGAAACCAGTTGATTTCAGAAACCATCTGTTGATTTCAACTGACCACTGTTTTTTGGGGAAACCATAATTATTTGAAAAATAAATTGTTTAAATTATTTAACATGAAATAATTGAACTCAACCAAAAGCAATACATTGTATATTTTTCTGAAGTAAGAAAATGCATTACCATTATCCTGGATGAAAGAAATAAAGAATTTGTTTTCTTCAACTCTTACATATTTATCTCACACTCAAAATAAAAACAGAAAGAACATTAACCTTTTAAAAATAAGCATACTTACATTCTTAACATCACTCTCATGATGAAAAATGTATTCAAACAAAGCCTATGAAAAAACGAATGTAAACATATATCATTAAATTGGAGGCAAATAAGATCTACTTACATTTAATTAGAAATAAGAATTTTATTAGCTCATGTAAAATTAAAAGCAGATTTAGTAAAAATATTGAATGCAATAAATAATTCACATTTCAAAAATCTATGTAATGTTACTGCCTTGTTAGGCAAGAATTCTTAATCTTACAGCTGAAATTAATTAATTACAATTTATAGAGCATGTGATTCCCAATGACTAGGAGCAGTTTACAATTAAAAGGAGAAAATACAAATACAAAAACCAAAATATAAACACCCCAAAGGAAAATATAGTATATAATCCCAAAACCAAGCAACCAATTAGTCAATAGAGGCTGACACATCATTCTATTCCAAAGTCTGGGAGAAAGCCAGGGAAATGGGATATCTTTTATGTGTTGCTGTTACTGTATTTATCAAAGAAGGAAGGGGGGGGGTGTTCATTACTGAAAAGTTGGATGCTCTAAAGATTATCTTGGAAGATCAACTTTTGCTTTGAACAACTGATCATATTGTAAATGCAGATAGTCCTCAATGTACAATGGTTCGAATTAACAACTGCCCAAGAAAGGGTGTTTTACGCCCTGTAAAGCACATCCAGTCGTTGCCAAAGGTCACATCACCATCTTGCAGTCACATGATTGCAATATGGGTACTTGGCAACCTGTTTGCACTTACAATAACTTACCAAGTGTTGCATAATCATGTGATCATCATTTACAATCTCTGCCAACTTCTCCAGAAAACCAATGGGGAAACAGGTAGGGAAGGGTGCAAGCTGCTGCCACCTGCTTCTCATCTTAGGAGGCTGGCTGAAAAAAGCTCCCTGCAGAAGGATTTCAGCTCCATGCCTGATTTCATGGAACTGAAATCCTTCATGCCTGCTTTCATACAGCTGAAATCTTTTTGCAGGAAGCTCTCTACTGAAGCATTCCAGTTTGATCTGAAATCCTTTGTGCCTGCTTGCACAAATCCTTTAAGTAGGCATGGAGCTGAAATCCTTCAGCAGGGAGCTCTTTCACCCAGCCTCTGGAGATGAAAGGGAATTGAAATCAAAGTAGCATTTTCAGCCCTGAATGAAGAGGCAGTAAAGTAAGAAGTACAGGGTGTCTCAGGAGTGTAGAGGAGGCCCTGAGAGACCCAGCACAGGATGCATGCAAGTGTCTTTCCTCACTCAGGGGCTCGAAATACTGCTTGGATTTTGGCAGGGAGGATTTTCATTTCTGAATGGAGAGGCAGCAAGGTAAGGTAAGAACTACAGGGTGTGTCAGGGGTTGGAGGCCCTGAGAGGCCTGGTGCAGGCTGCATGTGTCTTTCTACTCAGGGGCTGATAACTACTTTACCGTGGCTGAGAAATTGCACTATACTAAATTTGTGCATCTCTCTTGGAAAAAAATAGTAAAAACACAAAGGCTATTAACATCTGTTTTAATTAACAGGTAAGAATTTAAAATGAACATATCAATATTAAACAAGCACATACCTTTGCCAACTTTGGTTTTTGAGCATAACTATTTAAATTCAATTTAGACACATTGAGGAAAGGACCATCAGGATTAGTGAGCATGGAGGCCTGTAGTGGGAAAAAGCATCAAAGTAAATGACATACCGTATTTGAATTATAACTGGCAATACAATATACAATTCTGAGAAACCAACATAGTCCTTATAAAAAAATAATACATGAGAATAAATTGTGACAGTTGCACAATTCCCAGCTCTTGCCACTGTTCCTAGAGTTGAGTCAACTAGACTTTCATCCACTCTTCAGCAGCAACAGCGGCGATGGAGTTTAACAAGAAATTGACTCTCCAGTACGCATCCAGAGTCATATAAGTCGGACAACTCCCAGTAAAGTGTAATCAATAGGAATCTCCCTTTCAAAAAAAAAAATATTCGCTTCACATTTTTCTTCTATTGTTAACATGTCCAAGCTACCCAATAACAAAAGTCATTGGGTAGAATGAAAAGTTACTAAATTTTTTAAAAGTTATCACAAATATTAATCAACATGATAATGAGGACAATAAAATGGAAGTAATAAAGAGCACAGGAAAATATGGAACATTCATTTGTTATTCATAACATGAAGAGCAGGTACCAAACTGTAAAAAAAGACTATAATTTGCTTGAAAATTCAACAAAAGGCAACTGTGAAAGTATTGCTAAATCCAGTACAGGACTATACCACCACACTGTATTTTTTCCTCACTATTTGCATAAATGGATGTTTGTGTATTTTGTGGAACATTTGATCTTTAAGCAATAATAAGCAAAGTCTATTAGTATTATATAGAATACACATATTTTTAAAAAGTCTGATCATGAAAACAAACATAAAGATACTATTAGTTTTAATAAGTTATTAATATAGTAGGAAGAAAAAAACAATATAAAGGGGGGGGGGGAATCTAATAATCCTTCCTATGCTGTATACATGTAGTTCCAATTTTCAAGAGTATAGGTGGATCCTTACTGTTCCAAGCCTGACATATCTCCCTGAAGCACTAGTCATTGGACGGGCAGTGTGAGCAGTTCTTGGAGTCTTTAAGGCTTGTTCAATGCTACCTGGTCTCCCAGACTGTGTGCTAGGTCGTACAAAACCTGTCAGGGGTCGCCCTGTTTGTGTCACTGGCCTGAAATGATCCAAACATGGAAGAGCATCATGATAAAATGATAAACAGAAGCATTTATTGATATTTGCAAAATCAAAGAGTACAGATTGCCATATGGAACTATTAATATAGATACATGTGCATTAATTCAATTTCCTATGCATGAAATCATGTATTACATTTATCATTATTAAGTAGACACTCCTATAGGATTTACTCACTACCCCAGTAAATGGCACTTACATAATTCTTATTCTTTTGAGGGAGATCATCTATGTTATCTTTTACAATGTGATACCTCTTTTTGTATTGCTATTTTTGTTCACACTTTTACTGCTTGTAATGTATTCCCAAAATTATTTGGCTATAGATCATGTTGGGCTTTGAATATATTGACAAAATGAATACCTATTAGTCCTTAAGTAGTTTCTTATCTCATTAAGGACTACAACAAAATTGTGGATTTGTCATCCATAATGAGACAGAAAAATGTCCCAGCACTTTCTGTCCCACTATAGAGAACAAAAATCATTTTAAGTTTGCATCCTATTTGAGCAAGAAAAACACATTAAAGAAAAAATTAATAAATAAACTGAAGCTCTTCTTCAGCTAGTTGTCCATTTATAATACAAAAAG
This sequence comes from Pseudoxyrhopus heterurus, assembly GCA_032468235.1. Classification (NCBI taxonomy): domain Eukaryota; kingdom Metazoa; phylum Chordata; class Lepidosauria; order Squamata; genus Pseudoxyrhopus; species Pseudoxyrhopus heterurus. The sequence goes on along the minus strand of JANHJO010002147.1, from coordinate 156,460 downwards.
CAATCAATGATGTTTTTGTCACAAAACTTTATTAAATCTCTGATGGTATTTCATAGAGTCTGGAAAACTGATTTCAAACTAGATATCACACTTGTAATTTGGGTATGTGTGTGTGTGTGTAAAAAAATTAACAATGTATTTTATATGTCTATTTAACAAAACACAGCTGAGTAATTTCTTGACCCAAAGTTCAGTCCATGACTATAATTTGACAGGCATTTCTGAATATATAAGAAAAACCACAAAGGAGCTATAAAGAACTGCTATGATTCCTATAAAATGTATTTACAGAGATTAATTTTTATTTTATTTTAATTCCATTCTTTGGCAAGAAGACTTCTAAAGTAACTTAAAAATATAAATAATTACATAACTCCTGTCAGTTGTCAGGCTTACGATACACAAAATACAGGGCAAAATGAAAAGGGCTGAAGAGGGAGAAAGAAAGAAAAAAACACCAGCCCTTAAAAGCTTATCTTGACCAGTTCAAATGAAAAGAATTTAATAGTAGCTGCCACTCGGATGACAATTACAAAAAGCTCAAATCAGCTAGTCTCAAAACGTAAGAAATAAAATACATCTATTTCTCTCTATTATAATTCTATGCGATGATTATCTCTTAAATATAAGGAAAAAATAACCAAATCAGTTAACCTCACTAAGAAACTGAGTACAGTACCTGATAGCCTTGCTAGGCCCAGCACCATGACCAGTTCCAGGTATTTTAAGTGAAGTACCAGGTCCTATCAAATAAAACAAACAAACAAACAAAATCATGATGTTTATATTTTCCTATATATGTTTCTTTTGCCATTTATCTTTTGGTTCCATCTCCCAGGTTTTTTTAAAACAAAACCCAAAGAGAGAAGATGCAAAGCACAGATGAATAATGAAGTGCCACAAATAAAATCTAATGCTATTATTTGTTTGTTTAAAAATGCACTGCTTCATTTAATCACAACATCGTAATTGGACTCAGAATCAGTCAAAACTGTAAAGAGAAGATAATTCCCTTATGCAAACAAAATGCTACCTGTGAAGCACTGGAATTACATTCATAATTAAAACTGGAGATTTTAATTAGTGCACTGGGGATTTTTCTTGAAAATCAATTTTATTAGCTTGTTGCTGTATTGATCAAATACAAAGTGTACATGAAGATTATTTACTCACTAGACAACTGATATTTTATAGGCATATGAACATTTTAACACGAAATGCAAGCTTGAATTCTAAAACTCCAATATTAATTGAAATAAAAATGTATTACTTTATCAAAACTGAAAATAATAATTTTAAAGGAAAGAAAATACAAGATAATAGTTTAACTGATAGCAGTCACTCATTCCATAGAACAGCTTTAGGGGAAAAAGAAATTAACCATTGAAAAGGAATGTTGGTATCCTAGGGAGGGAATCATGAGTTGCTTCTTGTAATGTATTTTGGAGCAAATATAAATGCAGGCTTACGTGCAACTTGTGCAATTGCATTTTCATCCAGCATCATTTCAGCTATGCCTTCCTGATCTACTTCAATTTCATCCACATAAACCATTTCTGTTAATGCTCGCATTTTTAAACACCATGCAGCCTAAAATAAAGACAGGAAACAAAGCCCAGTAAACTAAAATGTCTACAAAATACATTCAATGTTTTAAAAATCAAATAAAACACAATAGGCCAGCAGTAGATTGACACTTGTGGGAAAAGAAAAAAAGCAAATGGGTTTTGGGATACTAAGGTCTTGGCTGCATTATAATCTTCAATGCAAGGCAATTACGTAGAAAACATCTCAGAACAACTAGAGAAATATGTGAGGAGGACCTCAAGAAGAATGCAGAAAACGCATTCACAAATGCTCAGTCTCTCCCAATATTACATTTGAAGGGAGAGATGTTTTTATCATGTACTCTACTTCCTCGCTCACCTATAAGCAATAGAAAGTGTTCCATTTCAAATTAGGCAGAATCTGTAGTTGATACTACTGTATATTTAATTACATATTGATAGGGAAATAAAAGGATTTGTGTAGCTGAGCAGGAAGTAAATGATGCTGGGTACAAGGCATAGGCAACACCAGGTGCAATTCTAGGTGCTGGTGATTACCTTTAAAACCCACCATTGCTTAGGACAAGGCTACCTGAGAGGTCACCCTTTTCCAAGTGTCTCTACCCATCCAACCAAGCTGAGAAGAATGAGCATGCTGTAGATCCTGTCAGGCAAAAATGTTGGCCATGGGGATCAGAAGATGAGCTTTTTCTGCAGTGGCCCCTGCTCTATGGGACCTTCTCCCTCCAGAGAGCCTTTCTCAAGGCCCTAAAAACCTGGCTGTACAGGTATTCCTCTACTTATGATCACAATTGAGTCCAAAATTTATGTTGCTAAGTGAGAAATTTGTTAAGTGAGTTTTGCCCCATTTTACGACTTTTCTTGCCACATTTGTTAAGTGAATCACTGTGGTTGATAAATTAGTAATGTTTGTTAAGTAAATCTGGTTTCCCCTTTGACTATGCTTGTCAGAAGGTTGCAAAAGGTGATCACATGACCTCAGGACACTGCAACCATAATAAATGTGAGTCAGTTGTCAAGCATCCGAATGTAAATCACATGATCATGTGGATGCTGCAATGGTCGTAAGTGTGAAAAATGCTCATAAGTCATTTTTTTCAGTGCCATTGTAACTTTGGTCACTAAGTGAACTGTTGTAAGTCAAGGACTACTGTATTCCCAACCCTTGAGTGCTGTATACATCAAGGGCCCCATTTCCTGGCTATATTGCTAACTAGCTAAACATCTTGCTCTTATGTATATTTAATTTGGATGTTTTTAGAGTTATTATTGGTCTTACTGTTTTGTTTTGAAATGTTTTTAATATATCTGTCATATATTTTTTGAATTGTAAGCCACCAGGGGTCATTGACTGAGATGACATAGAAATTGAATAGATAAATAAATATATGCATTTTAGAAGTCCATACAAATCAGTTTGACTTTATGTTGCATGCTGCTGCTTCATGCAGTATCATGTGATCACTCCTAGAAAGCTTTTTCTCAGCAGCAATGAAGCCAACTAAGATCCCAAGTTGCCTCCCCCCTCATTCTTTCCAGACATCTTCAGAAACAACCCATCAAACTAGGAATAATATGCTGATCTTGTGCATTAATTTATCCTGACGGCAGGGTGGAGGTTTATCTGCTTTAAGCACAAATAACAAATTTAATAAAGGACTTGGTTGGAGAAGAGCATATATTACAGGCCTGCTTTATTGTACTGATTCATTCACTTCTTAAAATACAATTTTTGTATCAAAATAAACTTAAGCTGAGCCTGTATGATATTTATTTTGTAATAAAATTCTAACTATATGAAGTCATTTAAATATGTCCAAATGGTTGAGAGGATTTTAATATAGTCCCAATAAATATTATAACATTAATGATAGTCGAAAACCCTGTTTCCATATAATGCTTTTTACATGTTTTACCCCACCTTTATTTTTATAAATAACTCAAGGCAGTGAATATATAACCCTAAAATTGTGAAATGGGAATCATACAGAATCCTAGAGAATCTTGCTTCTTTTTTAAACAAAAGTATACCTAATATAAACGAAAAACGAACAGGCTTTCCTTTCTCTTGGCGAAGAGGCAGCTTGATGATATATGCCTGTTATTTCTCAGTCCTAAGCCATAATGTGATTTATTTATTATGTGCAAACTTGGCCACTAATTTTTGTTTAACCAAATCTCCTAATTTAGTTTTATGTATAAACTCAGTCACTGAGTAAGGAACAATGATTGATTTAGAAATTATATATATAGTTAGGGCTCATACATATCAATCCAGTTTTCTAAAAAATGGTTTATTGAATAAAACACAATGTAATGTCATAAATCATAGCTAACAGACCACAAAAGCTATATTCACGTAATGAAAAATCAAACAAAAATTATATTTTGGCAAAATATAAACTCAGATGTAATGCAGATTCAAATATATATATTTTGAAAGTAGTGTCATATGTGGGTTTATGCATAATTTTTTATTTATTGATTTTTTTGTCATGTTTATGCAATGTATATTGGAAGTGGTGAACCTTTGAGAGCTGTGTGCAATGAAATTTCATTTTAATGTAAGCCGATTAGTGTACGTTCAAAGCGACAATAAAGTTATTCTAAGTCTAAATAAAAAGTTTAAACATATTTATATTAAATCAATAAAATATAATAAATGAAGTGCTTAATCTCATATATTTTTCCAGAATCTATTAGAAAATGAATATGTAAGTTGTATAAATTACTATGTAAGTTTTCTTAAAATACCAGTCTGTTTGAAGGAACAAATAAGGATCAAATGAATCTTTTTATTTGCATGAAGTGCTCTGCAACCTATGATGACCTCCACTCCAAATCTCTCACTGGCTTATATATTTAATTATTTAAAACATTTATGTATCTGTCCATCTTATAACAAACTCCGGGGAGCTCCAAATCAAAAATTAAAACAACACAAAAACCATATTAAAATTATAAAAACCAAACACATTAAAAAAAAAACTGGCGCCAAAGCCAAGCTTCCAATATACAGTCGCCTCATGTTATCCCAGTGCTTGTTGGAAAAGCCAAATCTTCAGATGGCTCCAGGGTTGACACAGTGCCTTATGCAAGGCTGGGGAGGTAGAGACCTGCCAACACTTCACGTGGAAATGTTCCACAGGGCAGGGAAGCCATGGAAAAGGCTCACTTCCTAGCTCCCACAAGATGGTGATATTTTAGAAAAGGGACTAGAAACATGCCCACCCTATCTGACCTAGCAGGATCGATAGGTATCCTAAGGGAAAGGTGGTCCTGCAGATAACTAGGCCATATGTGATATTTAATATTAATGTGATATTTACCTTAAATTGCACCTGGAAAGAAACTATGAGCCAATATAGCTCACACATCAGAGGTGTTACATGGGCAAACCTAAGGACACTCATAACTGCTGCCATGTTCTGGACTAATTTATGTTTCCGGGTGCAATTTAAGGGCAGACTCATGCAAAAGAGGTTGCAGTAATCTAAATAATTTTATCAGTTTTGATAAGGGAATAAAATGCTGGGAAAATATATTTAACCATTTGTTAAATAGTAAAGCATTTAACTATCTTTTATAAGAATGAATATTTGTTCTCCGATCTTGTGGGTTGGTTTCCAACGTTTTGTTACCAGGTTGGGTAACATCTTCAGCAGAGTTTAGGGGATGTCAGTGTCAGTGTGCTTCTGTGTGGTCAGTAGGTCTTGTGATGGGTCAGGTGGGGGGGGTGTCAAGTGAGGGTCTGGTAATACCTCTCCACATTTCCATTGTATGTTATTACACATGTTGTGTTCAAAAGGCATGAAAGTAAAATCAGCAGTGAAATATTAGGATGAGCTAAGAAACTTTAAAATCAAAATCTGAAAATCAAAATATGTACATTTGCAAAGAAAACCATAAAAATTGTGCAATTCAACATAAACTGTTCACCTATTTTTCTTTGTGTACTTCAGTACTATAAATCAGTACTGTTTCCTGGTCTTTAAATTGACATATGGAACATAAAGAACAATAATCAGATTAGGCAAGTGATCAGGATGATCAACCAAGATAGTAGGACAGAAACATGTTCCTTTTAGGTCATGCTACAATTATAAACAAAGAAGCTACAATGAGTTTAATAAGGTTAATGAAAATTATTTTTGGCAGTAATTGCTGATTTAGACCCTTTCACAAAAATTAATTTTAAATAAAGTATGTTTACTTAAAAGGAAATCCTACTATATTTCCTGAATCCTGCTCTCTGGTATCAAAAGCACTTTTAATTGAAGTCACAATGCACACTTCAACATTATCATGAGTAAGAATGGATTCATATAGCTGCTTCTCGGTGAGTCAGCCTTCTTTCTGAATTACAGAAAGTAAAACAAAGAGGAAAATAACGCCTTCATTTTTTTAAAAACAACAACAAAATGTTGACTAGGAAAGTTATAAATGGATAAAGGGGACAGTATTAATGTGAAAGAAAGAAAAAGACTTTGGCAAGAGTGCTTTTGGTATTATGTGGAATAAAATAAACAGACCAGGCCTGTGTTGATTGTCTGATATCAAAAGGGGGGAAAATTGGGATTTACAAAATAAGATAAATGTAATAGGACTATGTCATTAAAACTATGGAAAGACAAAATGGATATGCATACATAAATATGCATTCTATGCATATACAAAGGGTGATAAAACACAACGAGAGCCATAGATTTAACATTGCTTTATCAAAAGTGTATAATCTTATTGTGTACAGGACAGGAATAATAACTGAAAGTACACTAAGGCATGCTAAAGGCAGAGTTTTTGTATATGTGAGGGCAGTTTTGATTTAGATAGCTTGCTGGCCTAAAAAGGGAAGACGATTACTCTAGGAAGGGCAGCTTGATCTCACTTTCTTTCCAAATTCACAATACATTACTTGGCACTAGGCACCATCCATCCATAACCAATCATCAGAAATATATCTTGTGCTTATGTTTATATTTCAGCATTTAATGGTCTGAATATCTTGTAAGGTATGTTCCAATTCTGTAGTATGGGTAAGTCACTTATATATTTAAAAGAATTATAGTGCGGAACCAGTTTCTGCAGCAAATACCTTTTAGTCTTTTCAGCAGAATACTTTTAAATAAGTGTTCTGAGGAACTGCCTCCCCCTTGCTACAACTCAATCTCACAGAGAAGGCATGCTGCAGGTACCATCAGCTAGAGACCTATATTGATGAGCCCCAAGAGAAGTACCTTCTCTGTTGTTGCACCCACCTTATGGAACATCCTTACTCCTGAAATTAGATTGGCCGCATCACTTTTCATTTTTTTGAAAGGCCATCAAGACCTGGTTATGCTGTTGGCCTGGGGCTCTTTTTAATATGGTTCTGCATTTCAGTTAAGCAAACTTATGAGCACCTCTAGGTGGAAAATGACAACGTAATTATAAACATATTGCTACTTTGGCTTTATCAATTTCAATGTTTGCTATAGATGTGCAAGTAGTTGAAGCTTTTATCCTATATAACATTTTAGTTTTACTTACATCATGAGAGATAGTTACCTATTTGCAGTTTACACATCAAGCTCAGGTACAATGTGTTTGGTTTGGGTTTGACATAGAGTAAGATAGTATAAAGCAACTGCAATTTGTATGTTTTTAAAAACATTGTTTTTTATCAAACTACTACAGTTACTAAAACTACAGTTAAATAAACCAGTTTAGCACTACTGCATAGAGCTCGGATAAGAGTTGTTGGTAATATTCCGCTCCTATCTATGATCATCTGGATTTTTGCAGTTTAGATCTGACAGTCCTAATAAAGGCCTCTGGACAAACAAGCTTTTTGTGATACAACAGGTGGGGCAAGACTTTGCACCCGACTTACATGCTATCCTTATTTATTAGATTTTCATCCCACCTTTATTACTTTACAAATAACTCAAGGTGGCAAACATATTAATACTACTTCCTCCTATTTTTCCCACAGCAACCTTGTGAGATAGGTTGGGCTGAGAGAGTGACTGACCCAAAGTCACCCAGTTGGCTTTCATGTCTAACACAGAACTAGAACTCATAATCTCCTGGTTTCTAGGCCAAGAAACGATGGTATGTTTGTAACTTCAGACATGCAAGGTTCTGTCAATTTAGCCTCATAATAAAGTACATTTAGCTCATCGAGTTGTGTGTCCTGTCTGGTTTACATGGGATGGCTGACATCAGTTTTGCAAGTCTAAAAGTACAAACTTCCTGCAGACGTTTTTAAGAGTCTAATCAATTGGGATGGGGGTGACTTTCCTAAGTTTCTTTGTTTGACCATTAATTGATTGCAGGCTCCCCCTTCTCTTATCAGATAGGCTGTATTTCTTTCCCTTGTCCCCCAAAGTCATCCACACATTCCATTAATTCCATTAACCATCAGTTAATGATACTCGGAACCGACACTGCTGTCGCTAAGCAAGTCATAAAGCACATCACAGGACCATGCTGCTTAGGGACAGCATATCTGGCATTTCCAGCTGCCATAGTTAAACCCTGCATCACTGTTAAGTGAGGACATCATGTGATCATCATTTGCAACCTCCTGCTGCTGCCCGATTGTTTGTAGGAAGCCAGAAACCATGTGACCTCAGGATATCGCAACAGCTGGAATTTTAAGGACTGGCCACTTGTTCAGTGCCATCACAAGTTTAAACGATGGCTGAATGAGTGGTTGTTAAAGGAGGGCCACCTGTATTGGAAATCATGTCAGCTATTAATTGGATTGTAACCTATCTCAAAATTATCTATTAATTATCTATTAATAAGCTGTAAATATATTTTAATTAAATAAACTAGAATTTTTCTTTCATTATGAATTGACATATTGGGAGTAGGGATTCCCGTTATGAGCATTGCTGGAGTTAAAACCCTCTGGATCAGGGGTCTCCAACCTTGGCAACTTTAAGACTTTAAGCTTTGCTGGCT
>JANHJO010002147.1:107099-120681 GCA_032468235.1 Pseudoxyrhopus heterurus | reverse complement strand
GGATTCGATCAGCCAAACTGCTGATCTGCTGTACTGCAGTACAGTGATCTTACCACTTGAGCCACACAGCACCCTATATATACAAATTAATATGATTTCAACTGTATAATATTGCTAGTAATGATTTTGACATGAATTTCTCGAGATGGGCAATATTTCAGATTTTTGAGGCTTTTCCCCTAAGTTTTGTTCTTTGCTATTTTCTATATTTGTGTATCATTGTTATTTATTTATCTAGACATGTCTTTTGTCTCCCTTCTATAGCTGGCTAATAACAAAATATTTTAAAACTCATATTAAATGCCAGGAATAGATTAAAAAAATGAGTATAGTACTAAAATATTCCAGAACAGTATGGAACAATAATTGAATATATATCTCATAAATGCTAGACTTTTTTACATCCAGTCAATTGGATTTGATCAAGATTTATTAAATTCTGAAAATCTTCTGCAAGTTTTCTGGACTGTAATTTGCTATTTCTTTTGATCTCCCACCAGATGATTCTTATTCCTCTCTTGGTTCTTGTTTTCAACCTTTAGGAAATATAGCTTATCCAGAAAAGATTGGCTATCTAGTGGCACTATTATAATGAAATAAGTTTTAAACACTATCCTTTTAAAGATACTTTAATTGGCCTTTCTTATAAAACACAGGAGCAGTCCATTTTCATCTATTTAGTACAAGAAATTGCAATATTTTCATCATATTCATAGTCTAAAATGAGGAAAAGTAATCTAATCTAATGGGAAACTATTGAGCAGAGGGATTTTATTAACTACAATAAGAAGTGCCAGGATTGCCATCATTAGCCAATTGGTTTTGTGGTTTTGAGTTTTGCAATCTCATCATTTAGTGATGGAAATTCTGGGCCCAGTTGCTGTTGTATCTTGAGGACTTTTATAATTGTTCCAGCTGGGTTGCAACTTAGTTCTGATACTGACACAAAACTTTGGTGACTTAATTATGGTCAGCAGTACTGCCGAACATGTATGGATTTTAATAACTGTCAAGGGTGAGCTCTCCTTCTATAATGAGAGTAGTAGTAAAAGGGAAATTTAGATTTGAGGGTTATGTATCATTTATAACATTTAAACTTCCTCCCTCCTGCATGTTTACAAGCCAAGATAAATTTACTACAGAAAAATAAAAGGGGGTGAGTATGTTATCCTTTGAAGAAATTCTCCACCCTGGAGAACAGTACAGAATCCCGGAATACTGGCCATCATCATCTATCTTTTTTTTTAGTTAACAGCCATTTACTGTAATAGCTGCTTGTTTCCCAGCCTTTCAGGTTTCTGTTATCTTACCCTTTTTTTTCTCATGTGGGAACATTATATTCATACTTTGAAGGCCCTCCATAGAATTTGCTTCTGTGAGAATATGTATACCTCTTGACTTGAATTTGATTTTACTATTTCAGTATTTTCTCTATATTTTATTTGTATTATAGAAAGCATGATTGACTCCAATAGTGAAGAATCAGATTCTGATCAATCTGATGTTCCAGAGCTGGACTCTGAAATTGAGCAAGAGACTCAGATCACTTATCGACGACAGGTATTATCCTATACATTAAGGAATGGGCTAGAAACCCCCTAGATTGATTCTGCTTATCCTAATAATCTTGGATGCATCTAAAATATTAATACCACAATTATGCTTGAATGACTTTTCTGTCATGGAATCAACTGTCTACCTATTGATTCTGTATATAGTCTGAGGAGAGAGGGGGTGGAATATGGAAAAGAAGTTGATTTTGGAGATGTTGGGCATTAGACTTTCTTATTACCTACCATATGTTAATAACCAAATGTCACCCAGCATGAGACATACAAAGCAAGATTCTGCTAAGCCATGAAAAAGGAAGAAGTGCCCCAATTTAAACTATAGAAGATATAAGAAGGAATACCATTGTCATGTTGGCAGAGGTTAATCAACTGCTTTAAATGGTTTTGTTCTAGTATGCAATAAAAGTTCTTATCTAGCTATGTCATATTGAGTCCTATGGAACTTCTTCCAAGTTCAAGACAATTAAAGGTAGGTCTCTGAAATTATGTCCCCTGAAGTAGTGTATCACTGGATAAACTTTTTGCTATCATCACAAATGGATTTTTAAAAATGGAGAAATGCATTTGCTACATACAGCTAGGTCATTCTTTAAATGTATCCCATTTATTGACTTTTAAAAGTAATTTCAGCTCTTGCCCGAAATATTTAATATTAACATTTCTTTATTTCTTTGTTTTTAATCCCACCTTTATTATCTTTATAAATAATAGACCACGGACATGTGTAATGTTCCTTCCTCCTATTTTCCCCATAACATCCCCATAACAACTCTATGAGATGGTTTGGACTGAAAAAGTGATTGCCCCAAAGTCATCCAGTCAGTTTTCATGCCTAAGATGGAACTAGGACCTTTCCACTAGTTCAGTATCTTCATTTTCAATTCTTGAGCAGGTTGTTGTGGTTTGACCCTCGTATTATATTTAATTTTAACCTTGGAGGTTTTTTTATGCTATTGACTTTCATTACTAGGACTTGCAAACCATTTGCATTTTCAGCTTTCACAGTAATTATTTATAATTCTTTATTCTAATAATTTATTTAATTGGAATAGCTTTTTAACAATGTTGCAACTATGTTCAATATATGATATTCATATAGAAAACTTCTACTCCTTAGAGTGATTGGTTTTTCAAATATGCACAATGACAGAAAATCTTTGTATTCTCTGCTAAGGTTTACAAAGAAGATCTACCTCAGCTTAAAGAGCAATGCAAAGAAAAACGAAAAACTGCAGCCTCAAAAAGAAGAGAGAGGGCTCCCATCAATAGTATAAGATTGCATTTTGTTCACGGGTGTGTAAATCTTTTCTTTTTCCTTTTCTTTTCCCTTTTCTATTTTTTTCTTTTCTTTTTTTTTTCTTTCCTAAAAGGAAATAATACATATTATGTATTTATCCAGATTTGGACTCTCAAGGATGAATTCTACAACTGGCTGTTCTATTTTGTTTTTAATTAAAAACAGCCTTGTGGATTTATTTTGAATGGAATTATACTACTGGGAGAAAGCATTGTTTTTCCTGAGTATAATTTCTCAGATTTCATCTATACGTTTCTTCCTATACATACCCAATATAACAATATGAAGGAAGCTTATATGAATCATTAGGCAAATGTATTGTGTTTTCATGCTTCTTCTACAAAACAATAGTTTTTTTTGTTTTAAATGTATGAGTTATTGTTAAAAACAGGTCAAGATAGTGAATGTTATCCTAATAGTTAATGGAAGTTCAAGTAGGCCTAAGTTGAAAGCAGTAACTTGGCTAACCTTTTTAAACAGGGCGCACAGTTCAAAGGGAAATTACTGATATAACTTAGTTAGATTTGTTATTCTATGAGACATACCCAATTTGGTATATAGGAGTAGGGGCGCAATGACTCAGCGGTTAATAATGCTGAGCTTGTCAGCTGGAGAGCTAACAGCCCTAGTTCGAGACCTGAGCTCTGTGCCCCAGAGTGAGCTCCCTTTACTTGCCCCAGAAAGAAACAGAGATGAGTACCAGATTGATAGGGAAACTTTTAGCTTTTTGTATATAGGAGTGTGCTTTCACCCACTTTATTACATGGAAAAAGCAATAAGCCAGGAGAAATGTGTGATAAAACAGAAAGAAATATGGTCAAGAATGAATGGTAGATAAAAGATAAATCTTTATGAACCGCATACAAAAAAATGGAGTGTTATGAAAAAAGAAAGAACAGTTTGAGGGGAAGAGGAAAACTGGGAAAGCTGTGTTTGGATGAAGTTGATGAGATCTTCAAAAAGAGAAGCTTAGAGAACAAAAGACAAGGTATGAAGCTAGTGAAAGCAAAAATAGGGATAGAAAGGTAGGAATAATATTGGCACAAACTAAGTTTAGTTAGATTTCCTTTTCTTCTCTCTTCTCTCCTACTTCTGATTATTTTTTCTGCGTTTAAATACAATATGGCTCATGTTGAAGAGGAATAGCACTCTCCATGTATATATGTATTGCATTAAGGTACATGTTACTTTAATTTCATGTTGTTTTATTAGTTACAGAGGCTATGACTGTCGGAGTAATTTATTTTACACTCAGACTGGAGAAATTGTGTACCACGTTGCAGCAGTGGGTATAGTATACAATCGGCAGCAAAACACACAGCGCTTTTATTTGGGTCATGATGATGATATCCTATGCCTTGCTATTCACCCTCTAAAGGACTATGTGGCCACAGGCCAGGTAGGATGTATGGAAGAACTAGAGATCTAGAGTTGTTATTTCAGTCCAGTCAGTCTATAAAGGATGTTTAATATTCCTGTCAATATTCTTCTGCTGTAGAAAATGTGTTTGGGCTTGTTATGCTACATGAGAAAAAAATAATAAACATGACTCTCTTGGATGATTCTTGGGCTATATAAGAATAGGAGTGTCTGGAAATCAGAAGCATATTTTTCCTGCAAAGGGAAATGTTTTGTGTATGTATAGGAGCTTTTCCACTGCATGCTTTACACTGAAAAACACTAAAGCAGCTGGATACACAGAACTTCATAAAATACATGGATGCACCCATGCTTGATTAGAACCAGTGGGTTGAATCCATAGCATAGATGACAGTGGTTGGATCAAAAGAGGTAAAAGATAACATCTACAGGACATCTTGATCCTGATGTAAATGATGAAGTTTATATAGTGGCATCACTATATAATGATGTTTTTATATACCAATGCCATTTACCTTATTATGTGCTGAAAGTGTCACAATTTTAATATTGTGTTGGATGCCTATAATCAAATGGAATACCATAATTTCTGTTTTATAAACAATTGTTAGAAATTGTTAATTTAGTGATTGTTTTAAATAACATAATATACCTTACAAAGTTTATTTTCAAAATCGTACAACAATAATTTATAATGACAGACAGAATCATCCCAAGAAAATACAGTGCTGTGTTTGCTGAGCTAACATTTACTTACTTATTTGCACAATTTATCTATTGCCTTATTCCAAATAGACTGTAGAGAAGGTAGAGGTATTGACAAATTAAACACATTATAACGTAAAAATAATAATCATAAGAATATAGAATGCAAGAATTAATGCCAGAGTTATGGCCCCGTATTAATCAGATTCAAAAGGCCTTCTTGAGCAGCCAGGTTTTGCAAGTTTGTAAATTTGCAAGGAAATAGGAGTAAAATACTGTAATACGAATGGCTGGCATGGTTAGGAATTGGGTATAATAAAAAAAAACTTGTAAGTTTAGTATAGTAAGTATATGTGTTCAATCTCTTATATAAGGTTGGCCGGGATTGCTCAACCCATGTTTGGGATACAGAGACAATCAAACCACTGTCGGTATTAAAGGGCTATCACCAGTTTGGAGTTTGTGCTGTTGATTTTTCAGGTATGTATGGTTATCATATTTTTGTGAAAGTGTAGGCTACCTAAATGTGATTTATTTTGTTAATATTAAGGGCAGATGTGTATTTGATGGTATGTGAAGGAGAGATATTATTAGAATGTTGTCTTTTCTATCTCTGTAGTAATTGGATTCTGTTCAGCAATCATTTAATGGAATTAACTCAGTCTCTCACTTCATATCCTTATGAGGCCCATCTCTTCCTAAAATGTGGGTGTTTGATGGCCAAAGGAGTGGAATCTCCAATCATCAAATGGAGACAACTGCCTACATAGAAACCAATTGGGGCAGATGTAGATAATAGCATTGGTCTTAAGTTGGTTAAATGTTGAAAATAAGTTAATGACTACAAGAGTTGAGAACGATGAATGAGCCAATGCCAATGAAAAAACATTGAAATATAACAAAAGCATCATTTCTGTCATATACTTCACCACTATTGAATTTTTTTAATTTTTTTTAATTAGTTTGAAAAAGTATATCTTTTAAAAACAAGCATATGATTGAATCAGAGAAATCATTAGACTTCTAAACTGTCTCTTTAAAATAAGCATCACAGATCTCACTTCCAAATTTTGGCATCAGAAAAGCCTGCCTTTAAATTTCATCAGTTATTATGTGAGGCATTCTTCAAAATGTTTACATATATGAAGAGATATAAGTGTCCTTAAATATTTGTTTGTTAGGTGCAGCACAAAACCTATGCCATTATAACTCGTTTTGAACTGTGATTTTTGTTTTTGCTACTCAATATTTATCTATTTTTATTGAGTTTAAGTTGCATCTTTGTACATTGCAATTATATTAGCCATCCTTGACACACTGTACTATTGGAAGGTCTATGTGGTTCAGGAAATTTGGTAAATAAGCTGCATTTGCCTGAGAAATACAGTATACGCATTTTAATAGCAGACTATTATTATTATTAAGTTACTAAAAGTATACAGAGGTAAATCTGGAAAATCTGGCCTTTTAGGCCTTGAAATGATGGAGAATGATTGGAAAAAAAAGTTCATATTTGGAGTCAAATAGCAATGAAGACAGTTACTGCTGATATACAAATATGTGACAATGAGATTTTAGATATTAAAAATGCCCCCCTTGCGTATTTATTGCCATAATTTGTAAGTATTGCTGTTTATAAAACAATACTTTATACTTGTTTTATAGCTGATGGCAAACGTTTAGCTTCAGTTGGAATAGATGACAATCACACTGTTATTCTTTGGGATTGGAGAAAAGGAGATAAGCTTTCAGCAGTAAGGTAAAAAAGCCACCCAGTTGTTTTACTATAATCATGAAATCATAGTAAAAAGCAGGACATTTGTGGCCTTGTTTGTATTGATACCTAATGTGCAATGGACTGTCAAATTTCTTGGGTGAATGTGGATGAATTGTACAAATTATATCCAATCTGCTTTATTGTGTTTATATTACTAGGCTTTACATATACTGTACATTAGGCCCACTTGTAAAAATTCAGTAAGATAAAAGGAAGATGGTATAGAGCCCATTATGATTAATCATTAGTATGTTGATCAGAGATTTTGAAGATCAATAATTTTTATTTGCTGATTAAGGTGCATAAATCACAATTTACTGCAATAGGGATTTAAAAAAAAAAACAGATGGAAGATGTTTTCAGTCTTTTAAAAAACATGTTATTGTGTTAGAATGACAAGGGACCAACATAATAAAGAAATGTGAAAAAGGTATATTAAAGATACTATACCACAGCAGGAAGAATTTTACATTGGGGATAATTATGCAAAAATCTATATTTTTTATTTTGTCATTGCAGAAAGTAAAATGGAGAATGTCAAATTCTAACTTTGAAAGATAAATAGACAATTCATCTACTAATCTTAAAACAAAATTTGGAATTTTTATATTGCTATTTGAATATAAGTAATTGTTGAAGTTGTTGTTTTGTCAAAGCTTTATTGTATGGAGAAAATATTTTCCCATATGAAAGTGAAAATATTTTTAAATTTCTTTTAGGGGGAGTAAAGACAAGATCTTTGTTGTTAAAATTAACCCCTTTATGCCTGATAAACTAATTACAGCTGGAATTAAACACATAAAATTTTGGCGAAGAGCAGGTAAGGCAATATTTTAAAAATTACTTTGAGTAATTATTAAGTTACTTCAGTCATATTTTATTTTCCCCTTTTATATGACACTGTAGTTTACAGGGGTGTGAGAGTAAATGAAGCTAAACCCAACAGTAAGTTGTTACTTTAGCTTTTTAACATAATTTGCTTTTGAGATAACAGATGACCTATGATATATAATGTACGTAATTAATAAAAGAAATAAAAAATTAACGTAGTTGTGTTTTACCTTTAAAAACTTTCTGTGCTTGTTTAGAAACACATGTTCAAGGTCAAATATAATAATTTGGTTTTATTTGAATTTAAGGAGGTGGACTAATTGGAAAAAAAGGTTATGTGGGTCCAGTGGGAAAAATTGATACAATGATGTGTGCAGTTTATGGCTGGACAGAAGAAATGGCATTCTCTGGAACTGCAACTGGAGATGTGTGTATATGGAGAGATATTTTCCTCGTCAAAACAGTGAAAGCACATGATGGCCCATTGTTCAGTATGCATGCATTAGAAAAAGTGAGTAACTTATCATTTTATATAAATTGATTTTATTTCATTCAAGCCCAGAAGTTAGATTAGACATGCCTAAGGATTTGGCAAACTCACTATTTTTCATCTTTTTCCTCCTTAACTCAAAAAGTATATGACAAAGAGTATGGTTATGCATATAACCAACAGTGCACACATTACACCAGAGTTGGGCTGCACGTAAGTTCACAACCAGTTCAGTTCCCCATTGGAACTGAAACGGAGCTTCAAACATGCATCTAATCAACTCAGGCAGCTCCAGTGAGTACAGCAAGGGTGGCGCGGAACGCAGCTGGGCAGCATGAGCGGGAGGAACGAGCCAGAAAGTTAGTTATATATGGAAAGCATAGTGCAGGGGCAGGTAGGCCAGCTCAGCCAGCGATCACAACTGCGGGTTCATTCGAACCTGTGCGACCAGGCAGCAGCCCACCACCGCATTACACTACACAAGCAGCCAGGATATTCCTCATTGTGTTTTTGCTTACTCTTAGTCTTTGTAATCTCTTCTTCTCCAATCTCTCCACCCTGTGGTGGAGTGGGGAAAGAGTGAAAAATGAGTCTATCACAGGAGAGATTGCATAACGAGATTTCTTTTTTTCATTTTTTCACCCTCCTCATTTAAGCAATCTCCCTTCTCTGGGCAGGGGGGAGACGGGGACAAGCAATCTTTTTAGAATCCACCCTTTCTCATTCAAAGCCATCACTTTCTTGGCCCTTTTAGTCCTTTCTCCATCACTAGATGCACTTTTGTTTGAACTCAAGGGCATTCATTATAAGCACAATAATATTTTAAGCACAAGTAGCCTCGCGCACACAAACACAACAAAGTTCGCAAGCCATCTTGCTTGGATGATGCTCACTGTGAAACTGTGTCACCATCATTCAGGGTGAATGTAGCATGAAACAACCACATTTTAATATGATAAATTTTACGATCTGTGCTTCAGAAACACAAATTTGTGAATATGAATACCATAAATATAGAAATTTGAGTGTAAAGTTAATTAAAATAGCTGTAGAAATATTACTTAGGTCAGGGTGGGATTCAGAACCGGTTGCTAAAAATTTTGAATTCCACCCCTGCTTAGGGTTGTGGCAATGGAATAAAATACGAATGAGTATAACATATAAATAACTTCTCAATGTGGTTTAGAATCAAGAGATATGGAATATGTTTTATATTCTCTTTCTCTTTAGGGATTTGTAACGGGGGCAAAAGATGGAATTGTTGCTCTTTGGGATGATAGCTTTGAACGGTGTCTGAAAACATATGCCATCAAACGAACTGCATTAGCCCCAGGCTCCAAAGGTAATTTGAAGTTTTCTTAGATTATTATACTACAAACTTATTTTCTATTGTTTTGAAATAATGATCTTTTTGTGAGCTGATTCATCTCAATCAATTTTGTGATCTGATTCAGCTGAAAATTTTTGAAGAGTTTGAAAGCAGAGAAGAACAACAGGTAGAACTTTTGAGTAGTTGAGAGCTTTTCATGTAATTCCCATAATATGCTATATCTGCTTTCACGCAGTAAAAGGGTTTGTATTAGAACTGAATTTTACTATGTAACTTGAGGGGAATAAAACAATTCAGAGATTAGCAGGAATCTATTGTTATAGAGCATAATAAGAGAATCTTGAAAGCCTGCCAGAGTATCACTCAGTCCTCTCTTATACCAAAAAGAAGCAATATGAGTTTATTTTGATTCTCTTTCTCATGCCCACTTCATTCTCAGGATCAAATTGTCATTTACCGTACTTTTTTATAACAGTTCTTGCATTCCTTCTTCAAAGTTATCTTTGAATTCTTCTACAGCAGGGTGGTCAAACTCACATTGTCACGGCGGCATCACGTGACGTATCAGGACTTTTTCAACCTTTGCTAAACTGGGTGTGTGCATGGCCAGCATGTGACGCATCTGGCCCATGGCCATGGAGTTTGACAGCCCTGCTCTACAGCAACCTTTTCCCACATACGGAGCAGAAGCTGTGCTGTCATTGCCATTTCTTCCTCCTTCACCTAGCTTGAACTCAGCTATACCAGATGGGGGGACTTCTTGCTGCATCCATGCCAAGGTGGCTGGTGAACTCATTAGCAAAAGGGCTACCTGAGGAGATGGAGAGCACTCAAAAAAGCAGCCAAACAGAAGATTGCTCTCTCCCTCTCTTTTGTGGGCTGGGTAGATATGTTTCTTTTGGGGACTATGGACCAGATGATTTTGGGTGTCAGATCAAATCTGGCCCATGGGCATGGATGGCCAATCCCTGTTCTACATAACCAAAAGATTATAAGAATCACTTGTATTCAAATATTTTTGCTTTATTCCCATTTTCTTATGCTGCCTGAATATTTTATGCAGATACAGAAAAGCAATACAAAAGCTTAATTTGCAAAATCACAATTTTGAGAAAAGGTTTTGAAATTAAATATGTATTTTAATCATTCACAAAAAATTACATAAAGTGTTTGATTAACATACTGCTGAATTTATTGAGCTCTAATATACATAGTACTAATATATATATATATATTTATATATATATATTTATATATATAAATCTTGGTGTGTTCGGGTCTTTTCCCGTGTAAGGTAATATATATATTAGTACTATCAATTTCAGGATGGATATTTCCATAAACAACAGTTAATTGGACATTTTATCCAGTAGATACTAAACATGATTTTTGTATGTATTTATGTATCTATTTATTTATTGACCTGTCCACCTCACAGCAGTGATTAGGACAGAGTATCAAAATTAAAGCCACCATAGCAGCATATGATACCCTGGTTAAAACAGTAACCTCCACCCTCCAAACAAAAAGCCACATCACCAGCAGAGCTCCCTAACTTCCTGATCCAAATGCCTGGGTCTTACAACACAATCAGTACAAGTTTTGAGTTGTAGTTTAAAACAAAGAAGATCAGTTCAGAATTTTACAAAAGGTTAGTAAGGTCAGCATTCATCATTAATCATTCAGCTCTCTGGTGGAATGCTGTTGCTGAGGCTAGGCACAGCCACAGAGAAGCCATGACTTGAAGGTCCAATAAGATTGCATTGTTTGATGATAGAAGAGACTCAAAAGCATGCCCTTCTTGTTAAATCTGATGGGGTAGGCAGAAACAATTATGCAATTGTGTTATGCATATTTGCATAAATATGCCCCAATGAGTTCAATTAGACCATTTCACAGTCAATAAGCATTCAATTATCAAAGATAAATAAAATAAAAATCTATTTTTTTTTCCAGCAAGGATTATGTTAAACTTTAGGAAACATAATATAATGTTCCAATAATAATTGGTTTTATTTATATTGTGATTGTTCAAATAGAATTCTTTATTTTCTTTTACCCATTTAGGTCTCCTTTTAGAAGATAATCCTTCTATCCGTGCCATATCGTTAGGACATGGTCATATTTTAGTTGGAACAAAGAATGGTGAAATATTGGAAGTTGATAAAAGTGGGCCAATAACTTTACTAGTTCAGGTAAATATTAAAATATCTCTTATTTTAGTGTATGTTTTGGAATGTTAAAATAGTGAAGTAAAATTGCAGTGAATTAGAAATAACTTTTTTAAAAATAATAGTGATAGTAATAGCAATACATACATTGTCAAAAACAAAAAAAAGAACATATAAAAAGTGCTGTAATAAAAAGTAAAAAATACAACAAAACTCCCATATGTCATTATAATAATAAACAGTTATTCCATATATACTGTAGTTGTTTAATGCAAACACTAAACTTTTTTTAAATCTGTAATAAAAAGTAAAAAAATACAACAAAACTCCCATATGTCATTATAACAATAAACAGTTATTCCATATATACTGTAGTTGTTTAATGCAAACAAACTTTTTTTTAATCTACTGTGTTCTGTATAAATGAGTCCCATATTTCATTTTACCTTTCCATATAAAATCTACATTTATAGACAATCCGCTCATAGATGGCAATCAATCCATTGAGTGAAAATGGATGGGAATTTATCTTTTAAATTCTACAATATCAGTCTTTTGGCAATATTAAGGGCATGGAAAATTCATTTATGTTGTCCAGTTGTCTAATTTCATGTACTGTAAGAGAATATTATCCTTTGAAAATTTTAGCTTTTGTTGCACAATCATATTTATATAATCCACTACTTTCTACCAATACTTGTTAAATACAGGACATTGTAAAAACATGTCTTTTAAATAAGTGTTATCTTTTTTATATATCCAGTTAAATGCTGTTTTAATCAATTTATACATCCACCCATTTTGCCAGTTGTGGCTTTGGGCAGCACAAATAAGACCAAACAAACACCCCACCCAAATAGACAAATAATATAATAAGAACTAATGGTGCCCGGATCCATATAACGACAGCTATACTAAAAAGTTACATTGAAAAATTGCATTGACAGGATCAACCATGTCTTGGTTTTCCTTTCGGGCATTATCCTAGCAAAAGAACGAAAACCTGTATATTGAAGATGGGAAGGAAGTGGGTCTGTGATGTCTTAAGATCTTGTACCCCAAACATGGTATTTGGGCACAGTGTTCCTGATCAGAAATGCCAAATTACTTGCTTCATTTGATTTTTTTAATGTTAATTTAATTTAATAATCAATGGGTGTGTTACAAAGCTAAATTCCAACCGCAACTATTTCTGACTCCAAGAAATATCCCAGAGGTATAGTTAGAAAATAAAATTAAAGATACTTGTTTGACATATGCCATTCTACCAAAAACAAAAAAGATTAAAAACTCTTGGGAAATAGAGGGAATAAAAAGGAGGAATCTTACTAGTTTTCTCTTTACTAAGTAAGATGTTTTGTGATTGGCCAAATTAACTATGATAGCCATTTTGTCAGAATGTCTAAAACATGATTAAATATTCCAAAGATGTTCAATGCTCTTTTCCAAAGCTCCATGTTGTAACTGCATCATTATCAGCTGTTAACTTGCAGAGTAAAATTTGTTTTTACAGGGTCATATGGAAGGAGATGTTTGGGGTTTAGCTTCTCATCCTCATTTACCTATTTGTGCCACTGTAAGTGAAGATAAAACCTTAAGAATATGGGATCTTTCACCAAGCCATTGCATGCTAGCTGTTCGAAAACTGAAGAAGGGTAAGATTATTGTTGTTTCCTTTTCCAGTCTTACCTACATATTTGAACTTTACCAAGATTCCAATTAAGTGACATACGACAATTTGTTAAGTATTAAAAAACAAAATTAATTTGAATTAAAAAATGGAATCAGATTGCTAGAATGAATGAAGTACCTTTAATAGAGCTACCAGGATAATTACAAAACAATTTTTTTTGCTAATTGCTTGTGGAATATGTTAACTCCTTTTACTATATAATATGTCCTCCTAGAATCTGTGTGGGTTGGAAATATTGGGTTCTAGCCAATAACCCAGCATTGCCCAGGTATTTATGCCTTGAGCAGGGAATGCTGCAGCCTACAATTCCCAGCGTTCTTTGCCCGATTTGCATGCC
>JANHJO010002147.1:77653-94059 GCA_032468235.1 Pseudoxyrhopus heterurus | reverse complement strand
GGTGGCCAAAGTATTTCAGTTTCATCTTCAGGATCTGGCCTTCTAAAGAGCAGTCAGGGTTGATCTCCTCTAGGACTCACAAGAGTCCAAGGGACTCGCAAGAGTCTTCTCCAGCACCAGAGTTCAAAAGCCTCAATTCTTTCACTCCTTTCTTAGCATTAAGCAACTATGATACAGATAGTCCTTGCTTACTGAATGAGTCATTCAGCAACTCCCCAAAGTTATGATGAAGCAGTAGGTTTATGACCAGTCCTCAGACTTGTAATCGTGGCAGTGTCCCTGCAGTTCATGGGATCACAATTCACAATTGGTACACTTTTATAATAGTCACAGCATCTCACAGTTACATGCTGTGTTTGCAATCTTCACATCTGGCTTATCACAAGCTAAGACAATGGGGAAGCTGACAGGAAGTTGCAAGTTACAGTCATGTGATGTCACACTTAACGACTCACAGGGATTTGCTTAATAACTGCAGCAGATGTGAGCTGAGTCCAGTGTGGTCACATGACATTTTACATAATGACAGAGTTGTCAGTCCCAGTTGTGGTTGGTAAGTAAGGAACACCTGTGTAACAATCTTACAGGCCTTTTCCCCTACTTATACCTAATGATGGCACAAACACACCTTGACATTGCAGCCTCTTTTTGCTGTACAGGTCCCATGATATTGCCATCATCTCATATTCAGCCCATGAATCAGCCTTCATGGTACTGATGTTACAACACTGTTTCCCTTATTCCAGCACTGTCCAAGGGCAGCCATAGGATGATAAAATCTTCCACCCATTACTTTGGAGTGGGCAGCTGATTGCAATGACTTGATCAGGTATCAGGAATAGGGACAACAAATTTAATGCCAGTAAAAGTTATCTGCTGACACAGTGATGAGTGGAAAGCATTTATAGTCAGCAGGGGGGGAAAGGCTCTGAGATGCAACTTAACTCTCCATTAAAAATGTGAACGGATTTTAGTACCAAAGAACTGTAGATGTATATGTTCAAAGGGACCGTATAAGTCATTAAGAAGACCAAACCCCTGCTTAGTACAGGAATCTGCTGAACATTCACTGTGCTTGTCCATATGGCTCCCATTTGAAAACTACAGCGAGGAGGCATCTACCACTGTTCTAGGCAAACTGTTTCACTGCTTAACAGCTCTTTCTGTCAGGAAATTCCTCCTAGCATTCAAGCTGTTAGTCCTTGTCCTGTTCTCAGTTTCTGTAGAGAATAGTCTGTCTTTTTCTAGTTCAATATGCTCATCTCCTTTAAACATTCCTCATAGGGTTTGGTTTCCAAATTCCATTTTATAATCGTTGTAGCTCTCCTTTGAACCCACTCTAGCTTTGCCCTGACTCTGTCAGAAATGTAGTGCCCACAACTAGCAGCAGTACTGTATTGTCTAATCAATGCAAAATATAAGTGAAATCATCATCCATGGATGCGGAACCATTAAAGAATCAGAGCCTTTAGGATACTGAGTGCCTTCTGCTTCACTGGGTCCAGTTCTGGCAACTTGCAATGCATTCCTGATTCCATTTGTGCTTTGTTTCCTGGACCTTGAACTAGATAATGACTTTGACTTATCTTGCCATTGAGAAGACCATTTCCCATAACCACAACTTCAGACTGCCTCATTAGGCTACATGATTTCTGTTCTTTGCCAGCATGCCAGTGCACACTTCTCACTCTCCATTCATATACAAGCATGAATGCTCTCCATGCCAGCTCCTCCATGTGTTCATGCACCACCCTGCTTTTCTGTCCCTTGCTCTTTGTATTAGCCAATCCAGATTCAATGCTTGCATGACCTATGCTGTCACATTGATTTCTGAAGCATGTGAATACATGCACTCAGCTAGCACTTTCCTTGATGCCTACAACCAGGCCTGAGATTATCTTACATGATCTATGTGCAAAGCTTCTATTAATACAGTCCAAGATTACAAATTGGTTATTATAGTTGCTTATTACACTGCTTATTCATGGTCAACTGGTGGTTCATTTGCATTTCTAGATTCTTCTCACGTGCACACTTGCCTAACCAGGTCACCCCCGTAATTTTTTATCCATGCATTTGAGTATTTCTATTCAGGTATAAGATTTTGTGGTTATCAACATTGAACATCCATGGATCTGGCTTGGTGTCATCTACAGATCTGATATTCATTCCTTTCATTCCATTCTCGAGGATATTTATAATATATTTGTAGGCCAAGAAAAAAATTGTAAAGAATCCACCTTGATTCTTCCCTCCAGGAGTATTTAAAAGCAGCCTTTGGCTGTGATTATTCAACCAGTTATAAATCCACAGGACTGCAGTACCCCACATTCATCCATTTTGTCCACAAGGCTATCGTGAAAGACTTTGTCAAATGCTTTAATGACATCAAGATAGACTACATATGCAAAATTCAATTTATTTGACCAACTAATAATTTTATAATAATAGAGTTATTATTTATATATATTCTATAGGCATCCACATGGGTGTTTTTACACTGCAAATGCAAATTCTGTAGCAATATAATCATCATAATTCCCAAAAACTCTTAGAAATTGAACAAAGAAAAATGTTTTTGAGTCTCTGAAAAGTTGACCCAAAGGCAGGGTACCCATCCAAGATCCAAGAGCAATCCAATGCATGTTTTAATTCTAAACATGTTTTGTGGAATAAAATGGGATTAGAAGATTTGCAAAATCTTCATTCCAGTTTGATATTACAGGACAAATTAAGTTCATATGTTCACCTTACATATTCTATCACTGTAATAAGAAAGAAAGGGTAACTGTTAAGACAGCTAATGTAGGTGTTATGAACAGTTATATAATGGTTCTGCCCCGTTCATATTTTCCAGGTGGTCCAATCAATGTCACTTTCTATTTATTTATTTTTATATGCCTTTATAATTTTTTATAAATAACTCAAGGCAGTGAATATACCTAATATTCCTTCCTCCTCCTATTTGCTCCACAACAATAATCCTGTTTTACTATCACTTTTTCTGTATTTTATCTCACCATAAACCCATCATTTCACAAGGTGAGATAGTATAATTTTACACTGCCTGCTCAATTGATGACAGCAGTCTCTATGGAGGCACCCATTTCCTATTTTCACTTATTAGAGAAGCAGATAGTAAAATATTCCACAAAGCAGTTACCATATGAGAATTTTAAGCTGATTTTTTTTCTCCTCCACTTTTTTATCTATAAAATCATTTGCCTGTTGAAAGTATTACATCTGTTAACATTTTTTAAAAAAATTCAGGGCTAACATTTATTTTAAAAAATAAAAAGGATTAAATGATGTCTACTATTGGATTTAAAATGACAGAAATGTTCTGTTCTGTTACTCTGCTTTTGCAAATACTGCTGATGAAGGTGAGAAAACACAGCTTATCAGTTGGTGTCTAGTTTCATGAGTCATATCTTTTAAGCAGTCGTAATTTCTGCAATAAATTAATTTTATTACATGCAAACAAAAATGGCACCTAATTTAAAGCTAGATTTTTGGAGTGCAATTAAAAGTCCAAAATCAATTTTAAAATCAATTTTAAAAATAATGCAATAGCAGCAACAAAAGATAATTAAAAGAAAGTCTTATCAGAAGTATAGCAAATAAATTTAAGAAAAAGGTGACTTTGTGAACAGAGCTGGAGGGATTTATCTTCAGAAAATTAAATTAAAATCAGACTTTAATATAAACTCTTTATTTTTTATAAAGTGTTTAATGTTACATTGAACAAATTGTTTAAATTTGCTCAAAAGCAAATTAAAAAAATTACAAGCTCTACTTTTCATTTGTATAAAAAAATATCACTGAACTGGATTAATATAAAAAAACTTATATGAGATAAAGAATGTTATTCCCAGAGTTGAATTTATTACATGTAACTTCCTTAATATGTAATTAAACTTTGGTTCTTGCTTAGGATACTTTAGGAATAATCAACCAACTATGAGGAGGACCCAGATTGTTTTGGGGGCACTATGTTGACTCTATAAACCGCTTAGACTTAGAGAATGCTATAAAGTAGATTATAAGTCTAAATGCTATTGCTATCTTATGCCGTGGCCCGGGGGATATGCCAAGATCAAGACCCTGTTTCCAGCTACTACCCAAGCGGCCTCTGAAGACAGCTGAAATGCAGGCAAGTGACCAAAGGACCAAGCCAAGAGCAAAACCATAAAATACATTAGCTTCAGAAAAATCATTGCTCTTCATGCTAATACTATACTCAGCATCATTAAACTAGGTAAAGTCAACTTGTGTGACCTAGAATGATAAGTTAACTCAGCCTTCTTATAGGAGACCGTTCTCCAACAGGTACCTGAGCATTCAGCAAAAATGTCCTTTGTGAAAGCACTCCATCATGCATACCCAAAAATTTCTATATGAACAGAAATCCCAATAAAGGAATAGGACAATATTCCTATCTTTTTGGTAAGCTTCCTATATGTAGCTGCATGCATGAAGACCATCTCTGAAAATAATCTTAACGTTGGAGATGAAAACCTGTTGCAGTCTAGAGGCCAACCTAGAAACCAGAAATTTCATTTCTAGAGAAACATTTCAAAGACACAACGTCTAGAGAAACATTTCAAAGTCCTATCCTTGGATTCTCCTGTGGGAAAGGCTCTTATAAATGTACCCCTAGCAAAGTTGATGAGGATAGCTGATTATGAGCTGCTTCATATGAGAATGGGTAATCCTACAGAAACCTTAGTCCCAAACTGTACAGAGGTTTATAGGTTAATTTCATCTCATTTAATCTCATACAAGCTATTTGAAATATCAGTGAGACATCAACTATGAAATGCTAGTTAATGTATTGTGAAGCACTGGAAATTTCTAAATCATCTTCAAAGTCAGGCATATATATAATTCATTATAGTAAGTGAATCTGGATGTT
Source organism: Pseudoxyrhopus heterurus (assembly GCA_032468235.1). Lineage (NCBI taxonomy): Eukaryota > Metazoa > Chordata > Lepidosauria > Squamata > Pseudoxyrhopus > Pseudoxyrhopus heterurus. The sequence continues at coordinate 89,144 of JANHJO010002147.1, read as the reverse complement.
ACTAATGCATGTCTAACTCAAGCTAAGCTATCTTTATGCAAGAGAAGTAACAGGTGATGTACTATTAATCTCAGCTTTATGGCAGAGGACATATGACAACTTAGAGCAAAGAATTTTAGCCTTAAGCAGAAGCCCAGCCCTTCTTAAATCAGATGGAACCATGCTGCCAAAACTAGTGACATCCCCTACTAATAGCAGTTATTGATCTAACTTGAGCTGGTTTGTTCTTATCCAACTAACTACCAACTCTAGATACTTATTTAACATATTCACCTAAAATCCTGGATCATATGGGGGGGAGGAATGCATTCCTTGAGACATAGTCTATGGACAATAAACCACTGTAGATAGACATGCAAATCTAAGATATAAATATTCCCCATCAAATTATTCTGATCTGTTAATACATCCACTTCGTTTAAAGACTTAAACTAACAGTACTGCTAATAGAACAGAGAATATGATTTTTTTAAAAAGGATTGCACTGATAGTCTCTCAATAATACCATTAAGACAAATTCTGAATCAAATGAAATGAATGCCCTTTGTGAGGAGAGATCTTGTTTAAATTATTTGGTGTATGAATATATTATAGCTATACCCATCTTTTTTTTCTTCTCCCACCCCATATTTCTGCTATCCTCTTTCTCGGGTATCCTTTTTTTAAAGTGTTATTATTGAACAAGCTATCTGGGGCTTCTAGAGGCAAATCTCATTATCATTAAAGATCCATGAATTTGCTAAAGGTAAGTAGCAAAAGAGTCGATTATTCCTAACTGCAGCAATGTGGACAAATATACTATAAGCAAAAATTACTCCAACTTCCAATGTAATAAAATATTGATTTCACTCTCAAACAATGCTAATTATAAATGTAATGGTGGGGATAGCTTAGAATTAGCTAGAAGACTGTGTTTACATCTATCTCTATTTCCTGACTTACCTGTGACTTAGGACTGATTCACATTTCATTCAAGGTCTCTTCTTTTGATGATTCACAGATGAATATATTATCTGTCTGCCTTCGTTAGCATTTCATTGTTTCAAATTAAATTGCTGTACCTACCACAAGGGGTGGGATGGTGGTGGTGTTGTTGTTAGTTGGGAAGTCATGTCCGACCCATCGCGACCCCATGGACAATGTTCCTCCAGGCCTTCCTGTCCTCTATCATCCCCTGAACTCCATTTAAGTTCGCACCAACTGCTTCAGTGACTCCATCCAGCCATCTCATTCTCTGTCATCCCCTTCTTCTTTTGCCCTCAATCGTTCCCAGCATTAGGCTCTTCTCCAGTGAGTCCTTCCTTCTCATGAGGTGGCCAAAGTATTTATAGGGAGCTATCTCGTTAAAAAATATTAAATAAATGTAAAAGCTCTATTTGACCAAGTAGAGGGAATAAATTGTAACACAAAATGTGATATTTTATTCTGTATCTATTTAAAACTTCCAATAATTAAATCAACTAGTACTTCAGGGTTAAAATTGAAGAAGAAAATTGGAGGTTTAGAAGACATATCTCCTATTTGTTGTCAATTATGTATGTGGTAGTGTAATATGGTAATGTAAGTTTTTCTCAATGTTGGGGGAACTTGTTAAAAGTTGTTTAGTACACATGTTTAAAACCCTTTTTATAAAAGAATCCAGTGATTCTAAATATGTTTTCTTAGGATTTAGTGCTCGAACTGGTATTTGGATACCGTGGTAGAGATGGCAGAAACAATGTGCACTATTTGAATGATGGTGCTGACATAATTTATCATACAGCATCAGTTGGGATTCTGTATAATGTGGCAACAGGTAGGAAAACTACATATCTATAAAAGAAAATAGTATGAAACATTATTCATGTTCCTTCTGTAATGTTAATGTTTTTCCCTCCAGAGGTAATACTGTGCTTGAAATAATACATATACATTTTTCTCTTTAGGTTCTCAGTCTTTTTATCAGGAACATAATGATGACATTTTGTGCCTCACTATAAATCAGCATCCCAAATTTGTCAACCTTGTGGCAACTGGCCAAGTAGGTATGTTTCAATTTTTTAAGAAAAAATAATAATATATACTGTAACTTTGAGCAGGTAGCCAGGTGAATTCATAAAGAGAAGAAAGCATTTAGTTACACTGCTTCTCATTGGTCAGTTACTGGAGTCAATTAAATTTATTCTTGTATTATCTTAATAGATATTAAAATTATCTATTCCTGTTTATACAATTCCAATTTGTTTATACAAATCTATTCCTGTTTATACAATGCCAATCATATTTTCATCCCAGCATTCATCAAAATAATTATTAAATTTGATGACCCTCACTTAAGCATTTTTTATTCTACATAACACTATGACGCCTGTTATATGCAAACTACAGTATAGTTTAAATAATAAAACAACCATAGCTATGAAATGAAGAAAAGATTTCAAAGAATATTGGATGAAGAGAAGATTTCTATAGCTTGAAGATAAACAAATTACATATAACCACATGCTCTGTCTTGTGAAGGTTGAAAAATTTAGATCTCAAATTTCAGTACATGGATTTTGCACAAAATGCACAAAATTCTGCTATGATTTATGTCATTTGTGAATGATGCCAGGATACAAATGACACAAAGTAGTCATGGATGTGATACATCACCATCATGATAACACAAATGATATAATTTGGGTTATATATCGGATAACTATGCAGATTACACATTCTATCATTTATAGTAATGTACGTAATGTATTATTATATGACATCATAATTTAAATGACTCAAAGGGCATAACTTGTGTTGCTACAGTGGAATTTTCTTCAATTTACTGAACTTTGGAGAATAACAGTCACCCTTTTCTAATTAATTTGTTAAATAAATTTCATTGTACTCCTCTTTATTCTTTCATTCTAATGTGATTCCCTGAAGATAGTTTTAAAGAAAACCTGCTGGGAGCTGTCTCATCCTAGGCTATGTGAGGAATAAAAAGAATTGTCCCAAATAAAACTTTAAAAAAGATGAAATAATTGAAAAGCAATTACACTAGAACCTCTGGTCACAACCATAATTCGTTCCATAACTTTGGTTGCAACCCGATTTGGTCATGACCCAAACCTAATTTTGGAAATTTGGCACTTACAAAAAGAATGGCACGAAAGGGGAAATTGGCCGCAGAAAAAAAATGTGCATTTTTTGGTCGGAACCCGAATTTGGTCGTGGTCAGAAGCGTTTGTGACGAGAGATTCTACTGTACTGTGTTTCATTGTTTCGCATAACTTGTGAACTCTCTCAAAATAGCTAAAATAAATTTTCTGCATTTCTGTGGATTGCTTCAAAAAGAGCAAGATGATATGATTTGTCTTTGTCCAAATAACATTTCTCTGCAAATGGAAAATTCTATATAATTTAGATGTATATAATCTACAAGATTGATGTAAAAAAAAGTCTCTGTTTTTGCTCTGAACAGTTTATCTTGTGCTTGGGAACAGCATCTAATTACATAGAGATAGCTTAAGTTTAGATTTATTTTTAAGAATAAATTGAAATTATACACTTTATACCACACACATATAAATTATCATCTTTTTTGTTTGTAATGATTTTTCTATTGGTTTTCCATTACAGGAGACTCAGCAGACATGTCAAGTAAGAAAAAAGCTAAATTTTAATATCTTCAATTATAACTAAGCATTTTCTGTTATTTAGTATGTTGTAAATAACTGATTATATTTACATGGTATTAAAACATATTACTGGTTTTTTAATTCAAAACATAAAATTTAACAATTTTTAAATGTTCAAAATTTCCCTTAATTGAAATAAAATATTCATTCTTTGTAATGATAATGTTATTGTTAGTAATAAACCATTTCTGAACTACATTTCTGTTGAGCCTATTCCTTTTCAATAAATGGTAGCTTTTCAAGTCTATGTTCCAGATACGTATGTCATCCTATTAGATTGTAGTGGCACCTGTGACAACATATTTGTCCTTCTTGTCAGGCTTCTGGGAACAAGCTGGGTTAGACCAAAACAAGTCTTTGAGTTCTGATTAATAAGATTTATTAAGAGACATTAAAGTAACTTAACATTTCTGGCAGCACTCTACTTTCAAGTGAAAAACCTGTCTCTAGGCAAATCAGGGCAGAAGGATGTGCTTCTCGTTCATAGATGTTTGCCTCTTTTGTAAAGGAGGAGAAAACTGTAGGTGATGGTTGTCTTGGAATGACTACATGATTAATAGGAGATTCACAAGGCACCTGCCAAACACATCCTCCTTCCCAGTGTACATGGGAGATGCAATCCATCTCTTGCCAAGATTCCTTTATGTGGGTAGAGCAGCCCATGACCAAGAAATACAAACCCTTCTTGGCAGCACCATCTGTACAGGCAGTTATTTGTTTCCAGGATCCTGTTCTCTCCTATGCAGTGACAGTCACTGGCAAGTTGTTGAAAAGACAGTTTGGTTTTTACAGTTTCTTTACCTTCCCATCCAGGGCCATGTAGTCTCCATTTAAGGGCATTATAGCCCACAACTAAAATCCAGTGGAAACATTTCTAGAAAACTAAATTTAAACTAATGATTTGGCATTTGGCATAAAGTACTTTTGATTAAAACACTTGCTCCTGAATACGTGCTTTAAGGCATTCTTTCTTTCAGATCTAAAACGAGTTTAGGATTGCAAGAGAAATCTTAGTAGGAAAGAGTTTATACTTACTAAATATAACTTTTTAAAAGAACAAATGTAAATGTTAAAAAACTAAAAGATTCTTTAAAACAAATTGGAATGTTTTAATATTAAATATCCTCTAAGCTTTCTTTAACAAAATTAATTATTGCTGTTCTTATATTTGTTCAGCAACAGCTCCTTGTATTCATGTGTGGGATGCAATGAACAAACAGACATTGTCTATACTGCGATGTTACCATTCAAAAGGAGTTTGTTCAGTTGGATTTAGTGCCACTGGCAAGCTTCTTCTGTCTGTTGGTTTGGATCCTGAACATACCATTACCATTTGGAAATGGCAAGAAGGTAGGCAAATATTCACTGTATCTGAAACTAGGAAATTCCTATGAGAGTTTTAAAGAGTCTGTATTTACTTCAAACTTGGATTAAAGAAATCTTGCTGAAATCCTCACTCATAATTTACACAGCAATGAATCTATTAGAATTAGAATTCTTTATTGGCCAAGTGTGATTAGACACACAACGAATTTGTCTCCAGTGCATAAGCTCTCAGTGTACATACAACAATAGTGATAGAACATTATCATAATCATTGTAAAAATACATTCATCATAAAACATTAGATACAACACTTAGTGATAGTCATGGATACTAAATAAGCAATCAACATAAATCATACTAGCATACTAAGTAAACAATATAAATCGTAAGAGACAAGCAACTAAGTTATAGTCATAAGAAGATAAGGATATAGGTAATAGGGAAGATGAGAATAATGATGGTAATACTGACTTTCTAGATAGTTTGACAGTATTGTGGGAATTAGCTGTTTAGCAGAGTGATGGCATGGGGGGAAAACTGTCCTTGTGTCTAGTTGTTCTGATGTACAGTGCCCTATAGTGTTGTTTTGAGGTAGAAGTTGAAACAGTTTATATCCACGATGCAAGGGGTTTGTAAATATTTTCACAGCCCTCTTGGCTGAATGAAGTATTTTTTTCTCTCTGTTTCTCCACCTGATTGTGCATGATGGACAGAGGGCCAATGAAGGGCATCTTTAAACTCTGGAATAGGGTATAAAAGCACAATTTGCATGCAAAATAAAATTGCGAGTATCAGCATGTATGGTACAGTAAAGCAGGATGTGGGGTTTGGAGGATGAAGGGATACACAGAGAAGTAAATGTCTGTTTAAGCAGAAAAAAACCTTATGTTAAAATTCTAGTTGAAAGGAATAATTTTCTTAATAAGATAAACCAGTGGTGGTCTTAGTGTAGCAAAATTAGGAATAACCTATAATAAAAATTGGCAAACTGTCCAAAAGGCTGAATGTCAAACTCGATTTCATTGTGGGCTGTATCAGGGTTGTGTTTGACCTCGGGGTGTGTGGCCAGGTGGGTGTGACCAGGGTGGGCGTGGCCAGCTCAATGTCACTCGTGTCCCAGGCTCCATTTTTATCTGGGATGGCCTGCAGCACTCTGCCAATGAAAATGGGCATGCCCCCCCCAAACTCCGTTTTCGTTGGCAGAGGACTGCAGGAGGATGTCGCAGCCAAAAATGGAGCCTTGGGGACATGCACGGCCCCCCTGAGCTCCATTTTCGCTGGCAGAGGCACCGCAGGCTGGTCTTTTGCTGTTTCCAGGGTGGCCCTGCAGGCCAGATCTAAGGACCCTGCGGGCTGGATTTTGCCTGCGGGCCTTGAGTTTGACATCCTTGATACACATTGTATATCAAGCTTAGGCAGAGGCAATATTTACAAAGGCACTGAAAAACTACCTACACTTCATTCACTGTAGAGAGAACACAGTCCTTAGAATAAATGATAAGATTGTCCAACTTCTTAAAAAGCCATCCAAAAATTCATGAGAAATATGATTTAAGAGTTGCATGAAAACCAAGAGAGATTGCTTGTCAGTCTGAGCTGAATTATCACACTTTTAAAATTCCCATATCAAAAATTACAGGCAATTAATTGTAAAGTACCTGTATGCTTTTCTTGCAAATCAAATAAGTTTCCCTAAAAACCAACTTGATAAAAATACATGCATTTTGAAATTTTTTGGAGAGGTCAATGAGTGGGAAAGGCTGGTGACCTCTAATGGTTTATTGATCAGGAATTGGTAATCAGATATTGCATTCAGATACCCATCTTTCTTAAAAAGATGTGAGACACAGCACCCTGGACAAAATCTCTAAGTTCTTATTGATATATTATTTTAAGTAAGCCAACTTTGTATTTGACACCAAGTGGTAAAGGTTTCTCCTTCATAGATCATTACCTGGTAACAGTGAAGGAGCTTGGACATCTCCATGATTTTATATCTTTCTGAATGTGTAGAAAGATCATCCATGACAGGCAGATAGATTGTAGATAGATTAAACAGAATCTATTGGAGAAAGAAGTGATAAGTTACTTCTGACCAGAAAATCCAGTGGCAATATCAATCAGGGCATCAGTGTGATTCTGGAAGATGACATCTCTCCCCCTGCCCACCTGCAACTCATGTCAGAAGACAACCAGTGAAGTACTTGGGAAGAGCAGAGGGAAGTATAAGAAGCACTGGTGCTTTTGATGTGGCGGAATTAAAGCTGAACATTTGGTGTTGATGTGCCCAGAGGCAAAAGTTCAGTACTGAATATACACGTATACGGTTGATATGTGGAACATCAGAACCATGAACTAAGGGCAACTTGATGTTGTCAGAGCAGACTGAACGTTGACATTCTGGAAATCAGTGAACTGAAATGCATTGGAACAGGTCACTTTTACATCAAATTTACTGAAGAATAGAAAGAAAATAAAAGAAATGGATTAGCCGTTGTTACTAATGGTGCCAAAGTGTTCATGAAAAATGATAGAATTATCTCAACTTAGTTCAAGATAAACAAATGAATATTATAGTGAGCCAAACCTATGGTATAATCACAGAATCAGCAAAATATTGAGAACTTGCAATATTTTGCCAACACAGTATTACAAATGTTGCCCTGGTTTGGAAGTTCTCTTGATGCAGCCTAAAATTATTACATTTGTCTTTTTTGCCACAATATTGCACTGCTGGCTCATACTCAGTTTGCAGTCAACTACTATTGCAAGATCATTTACACAAGTACCTTTAACCTGAGCATTTGACTTTTATTTCTTAAAAGAAGAACTTTGTCTTTTTTACATCAGCTACACCCAGCTTTAATTTGTCTTAAAATCAAGAATACCAGTGTTGCCTGGTCTTGTTCCTAGCACTTCCAATTTCTCAACTTTATCCTTCTGCTCTTATGATCTTCTTCACTGATTATTTGGCTAGAGGGCAACTTGAAAACTACAGTAACTAAATAACTACCTCTTAGGTGTCACAGACCTAGTGCTCTGTTCTAGAAGCAGAAGACTAATCATGTGAAATAATTTACTATCCTAAAAAGCCTTTGCAATTTAAATATCTGATATCTTCTGCCTGTACAATGGGTATTAAATGTGTCATGCATGTACAATGGGTATTAAATGTGTCATGCATGGTTTCAACCATACTTTGTAGAGCTTACTTATAAAAGAAAGAAGCTTTAGGTCCCGGATTGCACTTAATAGCAGCAGTTAATCACTAGTTGGTGCCAATATCTCTCATATTGACCTGCACTTAGATAGGAATACTTAATTAGGCTACTTACATGAGCAACATAATGTCGCATAATGTACATCATCGCAGATCCCTCTTCAAACTGATACAGTTACTAAAAGAGTACGATACTCTTTATGGAATGGGAGATAATACAGGGGTTAATAGCAGACTTACTATGTTGTTCATAGCAAGATGAGATGTAAGAAATTTAGAATTGTATACGCATAATGCCCTGGTTGTTTTTAAAGTTTTAAGTACTAAAATTTCATAAGTGAATAACAATTTTCATTAACAAAGATTAAAATAAAAATGTTACTATTAGCAATAATATTATTATCAGCATCAATAAAGAAAATGAACAAATACGTAATGTAATGATAGAATACGATGCTACAACTATACCTGAAAGAATATTGTTTAAGACACTAGTTGTTTTCACTATTTCTTGATACAATTATGTATATCTGAATGTAAAATATAATTAACTCTTCCCACTAGGTGCCAAAATTGCCAGTAGAGCCGGTCATAACCAACGTATTTTTGTAGCAGAATTCAGGCCTGATTCCGACACTCAGTTTGTTTCAGTAGGAGTAAAACATGTGAGATTTTGGACCCTTGCTGGAAGAGCCCTTCTTAGTAAAAAAGGACAGACAAGTTCAATAGAAGATGCACGAATGCAAACCATGCTCTCTGTGGCATTTGGAGCTGTACGTAATTTATTTTTATTTTATTTGTTGGAATTTCTATGCCGCCCCATTCCCGGAGGACTTTTTAAAAGAATATTTTAAAATATTAATCAACTTTAAAACCACTTTTTGTAATTGCTGGTTAGTATATTTTCCCACTCATGACTTATAGTCATCCAAAAAAGACTAAGGGAGGCTGTATATTGTTTAAGCAATGACTGAATGATGCTATGAATACAGTATGTATCATTTGTGGGGGAAAGCTTATCGTTTTAGCTATTGGGTAGCATACAGGTGCCCTTTAAAAAGCAGAGTATTGCTAGGTTTCTCACATAGGTCCCAAAGCTTCTTTTAACCAATTCCTTGGCTATAGAATAAAAAAGAAAGTACTAGAAATACTTAAGAAGTGATAATAGTGCTTAGGAACCCCTGTAAGCAAAAATGTCAGATCAGTTACTGAAGAATAATGATCAGTGCTATTAAAAGCCAATAAGAAGTAAAGAACCACTAGATTTTCGCACTTGTCATCAATTGCAAAATGACTAAAGTTTTTTCTTCTCCCAAGGCCAGAACTAAAGTTAGGTTGGGATTGTGGGTTGGGCACTTTGTTCCGTACAAATTGTCCTTTCATAGTAAATGCTTGCATTTATTCTTTTTTGAAATCAGATGATGGACATATTTTTCCCCCTTTTCAGAATAATTTGACATTTACAGGTACCATCAGTGGAGATGTGTGTGTTTGGAAGGACCACATATTGAACCGAATTGTGGGCAAAGCTCATAATGGTCCTATATTTGCAATGTATACAACATTACGTGATGGCTTAATTGTAACTGGAGGCAAAGAGAGGCCGTGAGTCTTCTTTTCTTATAAGAATATATTTTGTTTGTTTGTTTTATTAAATTTGTTGCCTGCCTAACTTACCATTGGGCAACTATGGTAGTAATTTTACAATTTGTAGTAATTTTTACAAATTTAGTAATTTTACAAAATTATTAATGGGTACAGAAATGTATTATAATAAATTATAGTGTAGTAGTAATTGTACTTGTGAAGTGTTTACAATGGATAATGCACCTATATGATATACATCAAGTGTCAAACTCGCGTTGTCATGTGACGAATCATAACTTTTTTCTACTTTGCTAAATTGGGTGTGGGCGTGGCCAACGTGTGACGCATCCGGCCTGCAAGCCACGAGTTTGACAGCCCTGGTCTACATTGACAGATATGGCTAATCAGTAGTGGAGCAAGCAGTGGAATCAGTCATGGCTGTTTCTCTCTAATTACATTCACAGGAAAAATAATGCTTATTATGAGTAAATCAAAGAGATGGATTTCAGTTTTTCTTTTCCACCCAAAGAAAGGATGTATTTGGAGCTGCTGATTACACTCGCTTAGTGGTTCTGCTTGTCTAGTTGTAATCTTCTAGTCGAGTAAAATAAACATCTACTTGTAGAAAAAAATAGTAATTGCCATGTGACTTTCAGAAATAATGTTGCATCTCTTTCCCTATTTTCCTATGTGTCTAATGGAGTTAAGTGTTTTACAAATTATAGACTATAGTAAATAATTTATCTTGCAAAGGAAATAATTAATTGTCTGCTTAAAGACTTTTCAAACTTGGCAGCTTGACAGCTTCCAAAATTCTGGGAGTTGGAGTCTACATATCTTCAAGCTACCAAGGCTGACAAACACTGTTCTAGATTGCATTAAAAGTTTAGGGAGTCTTTATACCAAGTGAAGGAAATTATCTTATTCTCAGCTACTAATATAGTAACCTTAATTCTGATATCCTGAGATTACTAAATGCAAACTCTTACATACCGTAACCAGATATCACTTATCAGCCATGCAAAAATTATTTTGGTATTACAAAATTGGTTTAAATACCACGATAACTTTTGAAGAGCACAAACTGAGGTATTATCATTTTTTAAATACTGAATTTCTGTTGAATTGTTTAAGTTAATGAACAGTGTTTGGTCTTAGGGACTTTCATCTACTTTCTCTGAAAAGACTCTTTCTTATTTTGGCTAGATCAAAAGAAGGAGGTGCAGTTAAGCTATGGGATCAGGAACTTAGAAGATGTCGAGCCTTTAGATTAGAGACGGGACAAGTAATTGACTGTGTCCGTTCTGTGTGCAGAGGCAAAGTAAGTCAATAATGCAATATAGCCCAGGCCAAAGATAGATATACAAATAACTGGTATTGTGCCTTGTTTCCATGTTTTATCATTAAAAGTTACAGTAGTTAAAACACACATTTAAGAATATTAACAAATTACAGTATATTAATTCCTGTTGCTTCATTGGGATGGTAGGCACAAAACCATATTATAGGCACTGCCCTCAAATGGCTGCCATTGTGAGCGTTTCCAGTCACAAAACATGTATTTATGTTTTGATAGGTAGTCATGCCCCTTCAAGGATCACTGCCTTGTCGTGGTGAAGGGACTTGCGTAGCTCAGGGAAGCTATGAGCTATGCCGTGCAGGGCCACCCAAGACGGACAGGTCATAGCAGAGAGCTCTG
>JANHJO010002144.1:131778-143915 GCA_032468235.1 Pseudoxyrhopus heterurus | reverse complement strand
TAATGGCAATCCCTGCAGCCTGAAACAGCTGATGGTCGGGAGGTCGATCCAACCAACAATCAGCTGCTTGTGCTAATCAGGCTGTACTGAAGCTGAAACAGGCTGTTTACTCTTTTGCTGCAAGGAGGCAAATTGCTGGGAGGCAGAGGCCAAAGGGTGGGGGGTGGCGGGTAGGCGGGCTTTGGCAACAGTCGCTGTATAAGATGCACAGACATTTCCACCCACTTTTGGGGGTGGAAAAAGTGTGTCTTATACTCAGAAAAATACAGTACATACATACAAACATTGAATTAGGGTTCTTCTAGGCATTACTAAATTAGGGAGTCAAATCTTTTTGAACTTTTCCATGATAATTTTTTTTTATGTTTTTTCATGATAATATGTTTTTACTTTCTTCATTAAATTGTCTTCTAATGATGGTGTCTTGGTGACAGAACAAGCATTTATCTTGAAAAGGACATTTAGTGCTGCTAGAAAATCCATTCACTGTAGTTTCCGAGGTAACACTCCTTGACAATTCCTATGTTATACAAAAGATCAGAAGCTGCAAAAAATACATAACTTGGTCCCTGTTTCTTCAGATTGGGATCTGTATGTTTCATTGTGGTATGGGACTTGACAGAAAACAATACATGTTCCCATAATTATAGTGCTAGTTTTACTCTTTAGTGCATACAAGTCAAAATAATCTACTACTGTTGTTCACCATCATTCATTTGTTACTGTACATCAAACTTCTTTATTTCCAGAATTGCAATGAAAATATTTGCTTGGAAAGCTAAAATGGATACTCTTTGAGGTTACAAAAGGATAACATAAAATGAAAGACAAATCGAAAGGTTTGTCGTTTTTGCTTCAAGTAACAATTCTTATTTCCAGTAAACAATCTCAAAACACAAAGGCTAGTCAGAGCAAGCCAGATGTGCAGGACATTGAAAACTCTATTTTTGTTTCTTTCTGATTTTCTGGAAGTGGCTCAATCCATTTTCAACCAAATAAAAATAACAAAGACCTATCAAAATTCTAAGTTTCAGATAAATTATAATTGGCCTAGCTGTATCAAGAAATCATCTTGCAAAGGCTTCAAGACACATTTCTTTTTATTTGTTTATTTAAGAAATTTATATAGCCACCCAACTCTGGGTGGTTTACAGGAATAAAAACCTCAAATACAAAACCCAATATACTCCCAACCTCCTGGAGACAGCATTCAAACAAACCACTTTATGGAGTCTATATCAACATGAGATTCCACAGGCTGACTGGCAAAAGTATGTCTTTGGGACCTTTCAGAAAAGCATCAAGGAGGGGCTAGTCTTATCTCTGCAGGGATGATGTTCCATAGATAGGGAGGGAGCCACCACAGAAAAGGCCCTTCTTCTTAGTCCCAGTAGGTGGACCTCCTAACCCTAACCCTGCCTATCTGATCTGATCAGTTAGATAGACATAATTGGAAAAGAGAGTCCTCCAAATAACTTGGCCCCAAGCCATATAAATGATAACTATCACCATGAACTGGACCTGAAAGCAAATTGGCAACCAATGCAGCAAAAGAGAGGTGACATGTGCAAATCTAGACTTGCATAAAACCATGCAGTTCATTTCATTTTAAATCAATTGAAGCTTCCAAATATTTTTCAAGGGTAGCCCCATGTAAAGTGCATTACAGTGGTCAAGACAGAGATGACTAGGGCATGAGTGACTGTGAACAGGGTCTGTTGGTCCAGGAAAGGATATAACTGATGCACAATTTGCGTCAATCGCCCTTCTACTTCAATCACCATCCCATCTGTACTCCCCTCTCTAATTTGGAATTGAATGCATCACATGTTGATTGCTCCACAGCTTTTCTGCCAAGGAATGACATTCTTTGTTTGGACAATGCTAAGACAGCCTTTCCCCAGCTTTCAAACTGAAAAGCTGCACACAGTGCCTTGCTGGGGGGATTTTATTAGCTATGAATCCTTCTCATGCAATAACACACTTTTCTGCCATTGTCACTTGTCAGAGCTTCTCAGAGTAACATAAGCCACCTGGCTTGAATGTCCAAAGGCAGGTAATCATCACTAGAAGAAGACTTCTATTGTTTACTGGGGTCTACTAAAAAAAAGGCTGACAGATGACACTCCAGAAGGTTAATAAGATGAAGGTAGTTCTTTCAGCTGGACCATAAGAGGGATTAGGTCTGAGCAGCAGATAAAGAGCTTATTCCAGAAACAGACACTGCTTTGTTGTTCAAACTTTGTCACTCAGAATTATTACTCTAGTCCTACTTCCATTCTCTTGGCTTAGAAATGTTGGCTTGAGAATTTGCCCAGTACTTATATTCCACATCTGTTATTATACACTGGACTCGAGGACATTGTAAAAATATATATTTGGAAGCACATTTTCTAAAAAGTCAAGTGGTAGGAGATTTGGGCATTTTACTCTCTTACTTTAAAGGGAAATCTCTTGTTAAGTCATTCCTAATTCATTTTTTCTGCATGACTACTCATGAAAATTGTGACGGATATTTTTTTTAGGAGGGAAAAAAGCATGTGTTTCAAAATTGGATTAATGTGTCTTATAATTTGTTTCACACTCCAAGTTCAAGGAAGCAAAGGTAAGTGTGAATTAAAGTGTACTGTACGTATGTTACTTCAACTAGGTGATGGAGAGGGAACAATGTAATGGAGAATTAGAAAGATGTGACTGTAACATATGTTTTGTTTAAACTAAGATATAGTTGCAATAGAACCTAGATTATTCCTATTTACTGTTATAAATCTTGATATAATAAATAATTGTTTTCATCCTTTACATTTCAAAAATGTCCCAGGAAATTTTTGAGTCTACAAAGCATAGAAATGATTCCTTCATTTTAGAGTGCTAATTTTAACATGCATCAAGGCAATTACTTTTGATAAATACGACTTCAATTAAGAACTTTCAGTGAGAGCCACTAATTTCAAAAACCAAAAGAGGTAATAAACATTCTCTGGAAAAGCAAAAATATATCTATCTATCCTGAAGCTCAATCAAATTTATTTTTAATTAACTTTTTTGCTTTGATTTCAATATTACCTTTGGGAATCGCTGTATACATTTAGATGAAGCATTTCTGATTAATAGAAGTTGTCATGCTCCAAATTAACACAGAGGATTTAAGAGGAAATAGCATACATAAATGTGTACATTTATCAGAACCAAAGACATTTTTATTACAATACCAGTATTAAAGAGAAATATAAGGTCAATAGCAGCCGGAAGTCTGATTTCCAGTTGGAATTTAGTATAATTTACTGACTTTTTTAGTGCCTGTAATGAGTTTAATTATGTAATCAATAAGTAGAAGATGTTTGTTGTGAGGAAAACATAAGTATTACAAGTCTTAAACTGACTTTTTAGACTATTATTTGTTGTTCTATCTTTCATTTCTAAATCAATATAATAGTTTAATAGTATTCTAAAAGTACTATTTTCAGGCAAGGAAAAAAAAATGAATGCTTCCCTAAAGCATTAAGCAAAATGTGGCTATAGATGTATGGCTTTCACAGTTAAATTGGCATTTTACAAAAATTAAAATAAATTTACTCAACAAGTTGCCCATACAAATTCACAAAGAGAGCCCTTTTATTTTCCTAAAGGAGCTGAGGTCGGTAAAATGAGAACCCAGATTGTTGGGGGTAATATGCTGATTCTGTAAACTCCTTAGAGAGAGCTGAAAAAAGCACTGATAAGTGGTATATATAAATCTAATGCTATTATTATTATTATTGTTGTTGTTGTTGTTTATAAAATGATTGGACACAAAACACACACACAAAACATACAAAACAAGTAAGATACTCAGCAGCAATACATTTTTTTTTAAAAAAGAATGCCACATAACATGTTGGCAAGTGCATTTTTGACCCCAGACACCACATTGTGAACTCAGAAACTGGCTTTTAATGCGCAGGAACATTTTTTAAAAAAACAAAGAAAGAAAAAGAAAATTATCCGCTTTCATTCTTTGGTATGTACATTTCTCCAGTGTGTTCTTCTTGGACATTTTATTTTTAGATGAAAACTGCTGTGTCCTTTAAAAAAAAAACAATCCCTCCAGTTGTTAATACACAACTTTCAGCAGCATATTTTATTTTATAGCTTCTTCTAACTGTCAGATTTTTCTTGGTTTTTCTCAGGTGAAATGATGGTATCAATCCTGCTGAAAATTGCATTTCTAAATCCAGACTCATAGCATAGCAAAAAAATTTTTTTTCCAGATGCCTAATTTTCAATAAATGATTTTGGATTATAACAGAATTACATAGACAAGAAATGCTACAACAATCGGAGTTGGTCTTGCAAAAAAAGTAAAGGGCTATATATCTTTATGTGGTCTCTTTAATTTCAGTGGTTTTTCTCCTCTGTGTGATGAATAGGAAAAATAGCAGTGATGAGTGGAAAGTCTGTGGGAGAGCAGCTTCACTAAAGAAAAATTATGGTAGAATCTCAATGGAAGTGCATGTGACATTCATATGAATATCAAATGAATTCATTATAGTCATTGCTCTTCCTATGAATACTAAATGAATGTATAATGATTGCCCTCTTAAAAAGCTACATTTTAAAAAATAATGCCAGAAATAATGGGAATATTAACCTCATTATATATGAAGAGGTTATATTTAGACGAAGTATTTGCGGAGATATGAGTATCTTGTGATGATTTGGGACTAGGCCCCTATTGATGTCAATGCATGTCTCTCCCTCTCTCTTTAGAATTTAATTTCATATGCTAGATGCAAATGAATATTTATCAGACAGCATAGTTATTCACTAGTGAATTCAAATTGCATCATATTACCTTAGTATCATCCGTAACAATAATAATATGTACTGGCCATGTAATACTTTGCCTTGCCATGTCTATTCTTCATTTAGTCTTTTTTGTTGGCTAGTTTGGTGTCTCCAGTATTTAGAAGGCATTATTATTATTCCAGGGCTTTTAAGAAAATCATTACAAATGCCCAGGCTTCTTTCAAGCTGACAACAACAGCACACTGAAATCAAGAAGAAAGTTAAAAGTGATTGCATCATGAGAGTGAAGAAGATCTTAAAGTCCAAACTCAGAGGAGGAAACACCATCAAGGTGATTAGCATATGAGCAATACCAGTCATTAAATACACAATTGGATTGCAGGGATGGGTTTCAAAAATTCCAGCCTGGTTGCTGGGTGGGCATGGCCATGGTGGGCGTGGCCTAGTCGACTTCCGGGACTTCCGGGACTTCCGGGAGGCTGCTTTTTACCCTCCCAGAGCCTCCACGCATGCCCTGCATTTACCTGGGATCCAAAATGGGCCATGTGGAAACTCCTGGGAGGGGTGTGGCAGGGTGGGTGGGGTCAGCCAGTCATTCTAACTACCAGTTTGGTGAACCGGATGTAAAATTAACATCCGGTTCACCCGAACTGGCCAAGAACCAGCTGAAACCCACCCCTCAATTAGTCAACTGGACTCAAGCAGAAGTAAAAACCCTAGATAGGAAGACCAGAAAAATAATGAATCATGCCCTTCATTCATGCAATAATATTTAAAGACTCTACTTACCAAAGAGCATAAGTAGGTGTAGAGTGTTACAGTACACCAAACAGTTGAAGAAAGGGAAAAAAAAGAACATGGGAAGAATATCTGAAGGACAGTGAAGAAGTTGCACTGAAGCTAGAACACTATGAAGATTTATTGAATACTCAACAGACCAAATTGGCCTGCAGGAAAGATTAAATGAAAAATAGAAAAGAGACATGGCAAGACAAAGTATTACATGTCCAGTATGCTAAAAAAATATATGAGCAGGCAGAGCAGATAACAGCAAGACTTGGCATGGATAAGAGCAGAAAAATTGAAAAAAAACAGACAGAGGGGCTAATTCTGGCTGCACGAGACCAAGTTTAAGAAGAAACACATACAGAAAATGCCTCCCAGAACTGGGAGAAAATATCATGTCTGAAAAGAAGATGAAGAAACAGTGGACTACCTAGTTAGATGCTTCAAGAAGACAGACTGTCTACAAACAATAGCATGATAAAGTAGCAACAATGGTGCATTGGACTAGTTGCAAGAAATACGATTTGTCTGCAAACAGGAACTGGTGGGGCCATAAAATAGGTAAAGTAATAGACAATGAAGAAGTTAAAGATCTCTGGAACTTTAAAATTCAAACAGACAGGCACCTGCCATATAATAGCCCTGACTTAACAATTGCCAATAAGAAAGAAAGAAAGAAAAACCTCCGGATAATGGATGTGGCAATTCCTGGAGAAAGCAAAATAGAAGAGAAAGAATTGGAGAAAAGACTTGCACATAGAAGTAAAATGACTCTGACAAAAGAAAGTAAAGATGTTACCAATAATAACAGATGTCTTGGGTTAAATCCTAAAACATCTGCAGCACCAATTGAGCACCTCTGGCATTAACCAAATCACCACCCGTCAATTACAAAAGGCAGCTTTATTTGGAGCAGCTTACATCTTACATTACATACCTTTAAGATGTTCAAACGACATCTGCCTATCCCATGTCCTTGAGAAGGTCTTGATAGGTGGATAAAAATGCCAAATCTAATCTAAACATCTGACTGACAAACTGTGACAAACTATGATAATAGTAATATTTTCAGGTAAAGAAACTTTAAAGAGTAACCATCTATAAAGATTAGCAGGATGGAAAGGTATTAGTTCATCATATTTATACCATTTTTGATAGGTTAATTTTTCAGTTCAGGCTTAAGTAGTTATAAAACAGTATTAATTGAACAGCATAAATCATAAAAGCTAAGAAAAGAGTATGTTAATACCCCATAAATTCCACTAATCAATTGAGGGTTCCATTAATAAAATTCCGAGGAGTAATTCTATCTTTAGATGGCCAGTAGATCCCATGAAATAGAGATAATATACAGGAACAGTCCTGCACACATCTTTGGATTTTGCTCAGCAGCTGAAGAACATAATGTATCTTTTTCCAGATGCTACCTTAACTCAGACTGCAACTGAGGTTGCCTTAACTGAGACTATGATAATTTCTTTTGTTGCATATTGCATCAACATAAAGTCCATTTTTTACTTTAAAATCCATTTTTTTTCTTTTGCTACAAATCCTTTGGATCACAACAAAAATGTATATTGTTCATCTACCTGCCGTAACCCACTCAGAAAACTAGAAATAAGTTGCTGGCATGTTTTAAAATTGTTCAAATGAACCACACATCAAAGAAGAAATGTATATGCTTTTCTCTTTCTATTTCAGCGTCATTGTGTATATGTGCATGTATTTATCTGTGTTTGTGTTTCTCTCTCTTTCTCTCTCTCTCTCCCTCCCTTTCCCTGTGTGTGTGTGTGTGTGTGTGAAAAGTTATTCAGTCCATCGCTGAATAACTTTCATGAATAAATCTAAAGACAGATCATTTTTAAAAGCTGAACAATGTTATAATAACTTTGATTAAGGCTGTCTCTAAATTAGTATAAGAAGGTATTTTAGCAGAAAATTTGAGAATTCACCTAGAACAGGGCTCTCAAACTTCCGGCCCATGAACCGGATGCGTCACACACTGGCCACGCCCATGCCCGGTTTAGCAAAGGGGAAAAAAGTCCCGATATGTCACATGATGCCACTGTGACAACATGAGTTTGACAACCCTGCCCTAAAATTTGGAGAGGCGATTCAACTAAAGCTGCCACAAAAAAGTTATTCTTATAGGCCTTCAACAGAGATCTTAAAGGAATTATTCTATTGTCTTTAAAAAGATAAATGGGATGAGGTTCATACATTAATCCAGCCCTGATGTGATTTTCAAAATAAGATAAGCAAAAACTCAAATCTCTAAGCAGTTTGTCAATATCTTCAGGATGCACAACTATTCATAATATGATTTGTTAGTTCACATCACAGTCCTTGTTAGATTTTTGTAATAGTAGCTAAATAAATTACAGTGGATTATATTGAACAATTGCAACAGTAGCAAAGAAGTAAATTACCAGTATAGAATAAGACTGAAGATGGATATTTGGCTATTTTTAAATTCTGTTTATTTCCATTCAAAATCATTGCTACTAACTAAATCTTAATGTAAAATACTGCAATTCAATTTTTAAATATTAAGTTTTCCTTTCAGTTCACAGAAGTCTAATTCAAAGGATAAAACTTGATGAATTTTACTCAGTCAACTTTTAGAGCCTAGAACAAAAGTGTCCTTCCAAACTGTATAGTCACCATTGTGGCGCATCATTGTACTGGGGATAATATTTAGTGAAACATTAGCATCTTATCTTTCTCCCCAATTCACCATCATATCAATATCTAGCCAAAATCAAATACTCAACCAAATCAGGTATATACTTTTATTGTATTGCATTTTTGCTGTTAGCGTCCCAGAGTCCCCTGGGAGTTGGGTGGCATATAAATGCAATAAATAAATAAATAAATAAATATGCCACAATGCTTTTAAATTTATTACATCTCTGTAGGGTTGAAATATAGTTCACATTGATGTTGATTTGATGACACATAA
Source organism: Pseudoxyrhopus heterurus (assembly GCA_032468235.1). Classification (NCBI taxonomy): domain Eukaryota; kingdom Metazoa; phylum Chordata; class Lepidosauria; order Squamata; genus Pseudoxyrhopus; species Pseudoxyrhopus heterurus. The sequence goes on along the minus strand of JANHJO010002144.1, from coordinate 135,379 downwards.
TCATCAAATCAAATATTAAAAGGACAGTAACCAAATCTTTTGAAATATCTTTAAAATAGTTTTTGTTGAAATTAATTTGGCTTGGTTTTCAAATTAAAGAAAATATATTTGATGTTCTTTAACACTCTTGACATTATAATATGCTCTGATTTTTCATTCAAATTTCTGGTATATTATCCAAACTTACTTTAGTAAATTTTTAAAATTATTTATTATATTTTATTGTTAGTTTCTCAATGCATTCAAAGGTGCCAGATTTTCAGCAGCTGCTATAACATCTGAACAAATCAACAAGAAATAGTTTAATTATATATACTGCCATATATTTGCTGATGTCGTCGATCAATCTTGTTTTAGGTCTCTTTCACTGACGTGGCCCAATTGGCGAAAGACAGCTCACGACTGTATAGGTTGGAAACTTACAGAAAAGGTCTTCATTCTACAGTGGATAGACAATGGCTAAAATAATGATGCTGATGATACTGGCATATATGTTTCTTTTATAATATCTCAAAAGTTTTAAAAGTGTTGCTAATTAATAACTTATTCAGGCTGACTACTGCTATCATACATGGGTCTTTGTCAGTGGTGGGATTCAGCCGGTTTGCACCAGTTCACCCAAACCAGTTATTATTTTTTTGTGCAGTACGGCAAACCGGCTGTTCACACCACTGTGGCCCCGCCCCTCGCCCCTTCCTTCCTGTCACGCCTTGCCTGCCCTGAGAAGATAAGGGTGATGGCGGGGAAGAGAGACTCGCTCTGGGTGGGGGTGGAAATCTCCACCGTAGAGGGTGGTACAAGAAGTGGTGCAAAGAGTAGTGCAGTGCTTCACCTGCCAGAGTGGGGTAATGGTGCTATTGTGGCTAGGTGGGGCAGCGCAGGTGGCTGAAGTGGCAGTGGCAATGGCCAGAGTCTTAGTGCAGGAAAGAAGCACCCCTGTACTTGCCTTTGCACAGCAACAGAATTCTGCCTTCATTATGGTACATTTGCACTCAAGGCAGCTCTCGCCTACCTGCCCCTTCGGGCTCAGATCTGTAAGCCACATCTGCGGTGGAGTGAAGCAGCCAGGTCTGATTCTCCAGTGCCTCATCTCTTCCTGGGTCTCGCTGCCCAACAGTCAGGATTTTTAAAACATTTTTGCAGCAGGAAACGGTGGGTGGCTACTTCCAGCCTTTATTGGTGCAGGTGGGCATGCCTTGATCTCTCAGGGAGATGTGTGACTTGCCCTCCACCCTGAGACACTGGCCTACTGCATGACTGATGGCCTGCCCACTGAGCCGACCCAGCCACTGCCACTGCCTCATGGCCTGCCCAATGATCCAACCTGGCCACAACTGACACTGCTACTGTTGCCAGGGGTGAGTGGGGCAGGATTACATTGTGGCTCTGTGTCATAATGGGCTCCAGGAGGAAGAGGGACCCTGTCTCCCCCATTGTGAAGCACACTAAAGGCCACTTCGGCCATGAGGCAGCAACAGCAGCAGTAGTGGAGGCTGCTGGGTCAGTGGGCAGGTTATGAGGCGGCTGTGACAGTGGCATGGGTTGGGCCAGGGAGCAGGCCATGAGGTGGCCTCAGCATCAGCACAGGTCAGCTCAGTGGGCAGGCAATGAGGCGGCAGCAAACATGGCAGGCCAGTGTCTCAGGGTGGAGAGCAGGTCATGCCTCTCCACAAGTGACCGAGGCATGCCCAGCTGCACCAATAAAGGCTGGAAACAGCTGCCTGCTGTTTCCTGCGGCAAAAATCTTTTAAAAAACCTGACTGTCAGGCAGCAAGACCCAGCAAGAGATGTGGTGCTGGACAATCAGACCTGGCTACTTCTCTCCACCATAGTGCTTCCCAGTTACAGCTCCGAGCCTGAAGTGGCGGGAGGTGAGGGCTGCCTTGAGTGCAAATATACTGCGACGAAGACGGAATGCTGTTGCTGCACAAAAGCAAGTACATGAGTGCTTTGCTCCTGGACTAAGGCTCCGGCCATTGCTACTGCCGCTTCAGGCTGCCTGTGCCACCCCACCTTGCCATGAGTTATGTTGAGTTGGCCACGCCCACTCAGTCACATGACCCCACAGCCATATCTAACCAGCCGGTCATTAGGGAGAACCAGTGTTAAATTACTTGAATTGCATCACTGGTCTTTGTTCAGAATAGTCACTAAAAACAGGTCCAGAATATTTCCCATTACATATGTTGGAACAAACACAAACAAGCATATTATCACAACATTTTGTTAAAAAAAAAAACCCAGATATTTTTTTTCGGTATTTGTGCAGTAAATGTAATATATCGAGCTAAAAGTTGGAAAAATAACTGCAGATCCTTTAAGAGCTTGTATTTGAATTAATTACTGCATCTATCTGTAAAGTTTATTTAGAATCCTGTCACAATACTTCTAACTTCTTGCATACCATTTAGAAAGAAGTTGCAAGAATAAGGAATCCGTTTCCATTTTTTTCCATGCGTAGGGTGATGTGCATTGTGCTCTGAGTGCACTGAACTTTTTGTTACTGTGCTCAGCCTGCAGCTGTTCACGTGACATAGTTCCTAATTGAGACACATGAAGCTCATAAGAGGCTTTAGACAAGATCCAGCTAGCCACAAAAGTCATTATCTCATTTTCATTTTATTAACATGATATTTCCAATGGATTAACAAGGTTTTCCCTTTTGTTGCTTGTGCTATGACACTAGCCCTAAAGGGGCTGTTGCTTTTTGTATCTCAAGTGACATTTTTATTCACATTAGATTACAGTAATGCTCAAATTAAAGGAATGCACATTTATTATACATCTTGAATTAAAATTTCCTATTTAAAAGAGGATTTACTTGAGGGAAAGTTTAGGATAGAGCAAAAATTTGTATAAATGTTTATTCAATGATGTGTGAGAATCAACTTTTTGTCCCTTATTACCAAGTATCAAAGATATCTTCGCTTAGTACAGAACTTGGGTAGATTAAAGAACAAGTTTTGCATTGTTGTCACTTAAATTATGTCCCTTATTTATTAGCTGCATCTGGCCACTTTTCCTGATTCCTCACAATGTGCCTTTTGCATTTATGTGATGGAGTAGGTTAAGAGATAGTGACTTCTAAAAAGCCACAATGACATTTTCATTTTTGCATAGATTTGAACCTTGGTTTCTCTCGATTTATTTTTGCATGCCTTCTCTTGCTTTTTTCTTGATTTCAGGATGACATAGCAATTTTCATACTGTTTCCATATATCAAATACTATGTCATCTTTTTTTTCCCATCAAGAAATTCTATATTGTTTTCTAAATGCTGATGCAAGCCATTTTTGTTTATTTTAATGTGGATTAATGTTCATAAAAAACATGTCACAAAGTACACCCCCGTCATGATTACAGGATTTGCTTCGCATGATCTCATAATACCTTGGGTACTTTTTTGGAGATAACAGTATGTGTTAAAATGTGTGTGTGACTGTGTTTCAGAATTACTGGGGAGAAGCCTGCCATCTGACTTTCTATTCTGACTTCCAGTGAGCCTGGTATATTATTTGAGTGCAAATATAGCAATAGCAATAGCACTGTATTTATATACCGCCTATCAGGGCTTGTAACCCTCTCTAAGCGGTTTACAATG
>JANHJO010002144.1:53544-65969 GCA_032468235.1 Pseudoxyrhopus heterurus | reverse complement strand
AGAGAGATAGATGATAGATGATAGATAGATAGATAGATAGATAGATAGATAGATAGATAGATAGATAGATAGATAGAACACAGAGATAATCAGAAAGATTTAAACACACACACTTTAAATAGTTAAAGAGTTTTGAATATATGGCTGCATTTCAACTCAATGGTATATTTTATTCAGCACTATTTGAGGAAGTAGAATAGTTAATATTTAATATATATGTGGATTGACAGCCATTTGAAACAGTCATTATGCCGGAAAACTGTAACTATAAAGTAAATCTTGTTATAATTTGTTAAAATGCATGTCATTATTACACGCAAAGCAAGAATAGTCCCACTCGGTTTTTTTCCCTATAAAAGAGACATGATGTATCTCCTGTTACAGTCACTTTGAGAATGGCTAGGTATTTTCACAAGGAAGCTTCACAAAGCAATATATATGCCTCATCCCAATTATTATGAATCCGCCAATAAATGAGCAACATTTTTATAATAATTGCATCCTTATAATATTTTCATTCTTCTGGAAAAGTAACTTCTTATTCAGTTAAAGTTGCAATACCCAACATTAGTTTAATAAATTGAATATAGGTATTGAAGTGTATTATTCTGCCCACCATAGCAAATTTCATCAAATTATTAATACTAATTATTTAGGCTTTTAGAATTTATCTGGAATTCTACGAGTGGGAGGTACAAGTGGGAAGTATAAGTTTAGATATGATGCTGTTGCTATGGCAATCATTGTCTTGATAGTCTCATCCTTGCACTCTATCATAAACAGCTAAATAATATGCTTAGAAAATAAATATGTAAAAATGTGTAAATATCAAATAATAACATAAATGTACAGCTATGAATGTAAGCAAGACAGAAATAATGTCATTGCAATGAATCCCAAAAAGATTTTAAATTAAGGTAGAACTTAGGTTAATTTCTCAAATTACCATTTAAAAAGAAGTAACAACCAAATACCTTTAGGAAAAATAACTATTCCTGATAATAATAGAATTTGGTGTTGAATGAAATCACCCTTTTTCTATTTATTGTTGCCATTTTTTTTAAGTTCTTAAATTTGTGTTAAAACTTTTTTTTTGACTAAGTATTGAAGGACATTCACTGGCACTGTTAAAGTTGTGGGCCCAAAGGTCTGTAATAGCTGAACACAATTAACAAGAAATTTCCAAAGTGATTAAGAAAAAGAAATTTAATGACCTTTCCAAGGCACTGAATGTGGTTTGAGCAACATGGCTATTCCTTTTTCTATCCGTCAGAGGCCACCATCTTGGAGTCTCCTCTCAAGGAACAGCTGTCTGGAGCCCTTGCTGGTGACTCAAGTCTTCTCCTTGTCTGGAGAAATTTCAAAGATCCAGTCTACTCATTGGTTCTTCAGTTTGCCATTTCTTCTTCTTAATTATGAGCAAACTCAATAGTTTCACAAATTGGTTGAGGTTGTTGACAGATATAGTTAAACAATATCTGAAAATCTGCTGGTTTCCTATGTTTGGCTTACTACTACTACTACTACTATTACTACTACTACTACTACTACTAATAATAATAATAATAATAATAATAATAATAATAATAATAATAATAATAATATGAAAGTCCAAGTGCTTAGAGTGCAAGAAATGCCTCTTTGCAATGAGACCCTGGGTGGGGTTGGGGTTGGCTTTGCATTGCAAAAAAGTAAAAAAAAATGGCATGTTTTATATAGATAATCCTATAGAATAGGTAAAGATAAAGGTTCCCCTCGCACATACTTGCTAGTCGTTCCTGACTCTAGGGGGTGGTGCTCATCTCTGTTTCAAAGCCAAAGGGCCAGCGTTGTCTGAAGACGTCTCCATGGTCATGTGGCCGGCATGACTAAACACCAAAGGCACATGAAACGCTGTTACCTTCCTACCAAAGGTGGTCCCTATTTTTCTACTTGCATTTTTTTTACATGCTTTCGAAGTGCTAGGTTGGCAGAAGCTGGAACAAGTAACGGTAGCTCACTCGCGTCTTAGCCACTGAGCCACTGTGTCCCTTCCTATAGAATATTTTGTTTTAATATCTTAATATAAAAATATTATCACAACATTCTTATATGTACCCTAACCCTAACCCCCCAAAAAAGTTACACTGAAATTAATTAATTTGCTATGTTTTAATAAGTATATCTTAATTGGTTTCAAAATATTTCACCAACGTCCCTAGAAACACAATGTGTATTTATAGTTTTAAACATTTGTTGTGTTTTCCTAAGGAAAAATAAAGCTGTCTCATGGGAGAAGAGAAACTCAATTGACAGCCAAATAACAAATTCTATGTCTATATTAAGAGATGCCAACTACATCTCTTGAAGTTGAAGTCTGTTCGTTTGGCTCAAATCAATTTAGTGGTTTGTATGCTGAAGGAAAAAGTCCTGTTGCTTTATTGCTCATAGGTTTGCATTGGAAAGCCTCAGGATTCTCATTTGGAGGATAAACATGGTAAATATAAACTTGCAATAGGAATATGGCTCCTCTTGCAATCATTAGATGAGATCTTGACATATTGCTCTGGATATGTAATGGAATGCATGGATGACCTTGGGGAATTAGGGGAAGAGATGCTGCCTAGGAAACAGTCAAAGAAGAGAAAGAGGAGCCCCCAGTGGCTTAACAGTAAAGGAAAGAAACTTAGGGAAGACCCGCCCTGATGAATCAAGCAGTTAAAAGCGGAGGTGGGAAGTTTGTACTTTCAGACTTGCAAGATTCTGTTACTGTAGCCTTACGATAAAGTAGAATTAGTTCAACTTGCTACGTTTCCAGTCTGGCTTACCAGGGAAGAGCTCCCAGAGACAAGGATTTCCACATATGGCAATGTGAAAACCCAGGATTCTTGGACAAATCAATACCTTGTCCTTTGATAGAAGAGATTGAAATCTTCTTCTGAAAATGAAAAGGATGCAGACTCTCTATCCACAGTACTCTTATGTATCGAGATTTAGATCTAGATCTCTATATCATTCTTTACCTATATCTAATAAGAGTGCTTAAGAAAATCCAGCATCTTCCGATAAATTATAGAATCATTGTGTTTCATCCAAAAGAGGTGGATGATTGTCATATTTTAAATACAACAAAAATTTACTGAATAAGTTCTGAGAAGCTTCCAGTAGGTTGAGAGTACAATAGAATGCTTAATGTTTTCAAAATAAATTTCGTCATCTAACATTGGTATTTAATTTATTTGTCCAGGTAGAAATGAAAAGAAATGAGGTAGGCCTGAACAGACAAAGGATGATGTTCCTTATTTTATTGGATTATAAAACCCTAACCCAAAATCAAAATACGTAACTACCGCTGACACCCATGAAAGAAACCTCAGGAGTTTCTCAATGTCTGACAGCTCTCCTATGGAAATTACTTAATGCACACGTCACTCACACATTCTTCAATATTCTTTGTAATGAATTCTAATACAGCCTTCTCCAACTTGTCTATGTGACTAGGAGCAATGGGTGTCAAAGTACAACACATCTGGAACGCATAATCTTTTGGGCAGCTGCTGCAGCGTCTTAGAGGAAAGAGGAAGAAACCTCCTTACATTGATTAACCTAAACATTGTTATATGAAAATGGCTGGGTACAAAAGATTATAGCTACTTTTCTGAATTGAGAACCATTGTACTTTGCGATATTTCTTATATAATTAGTGATATAAACCTCCACGAGTTTTCTCTTCTGCCTCTGTGTTACCTTTTACAAGACTATGCCACATGCAAGCAGTTATCTATGCAGGTAATCTATGAAAAACTTATAGAGAGGAAAATTAAAAGAACTTCCCCCTTCCTGATAACAATTATACCTCCAACCGAGATCCCATCAAAGAAAATCATATTTCATGAATTCTTGAGCCCTGGTTTCAATGTCGGTTGCTTCAAGTAGATGAGCACCCAATCTACTACTACTAATGGTTATTATTCATAGCACAAAGCCAGCCTTTGCAAATGAAGCAACAGTATTGGCAATATTTCAGATTAATATGGCAATAATTTACGACAATAAAACTTCATGCTAATGGATCATTTAGGTAGCAGCCAGGTCTACTTTTAAGGGAAATTGAAAAATGCTTTCAGAAACATTTCAAATAAATGCTAAAAAAAAAAAAAAAGAATCCAGTAACATTCTTACTGATGATTTAACAAAGTGAAACAGAATTGACTAGGTTCTGTGTATGTACTTTTCTTTACAAAGTATAAAGCAGAATTATCAGTCTTTTATCTCAATCCTTGGGAGTTATCAAATGTAAGGATTTTTTTAAAATCAATCCCATATAAGCACACATATAGATAGACATGCATACATAAATAATTACTTTTTTATCATTGGCAAGATCCAAATTTGAGTTTACATACAGATAATTTACATACAAATAATTGGACAACACAATAGCGGCTAGTCAACCATTCAATTTATTACCAGTGTTTTTTTATCTAGAAATCAATATAATTCATCTTTGAATCTAAATCTGCATACCCAATACTATATTTTAGTGAGATTTGATTCAGCAAAATTCTTATTTCAGATATATCGATATAGTTCTATTAAATTTCACGGAAGCATACCATTTTACATCAATTAATACACTAATTTTAATGTGCATTCTATAGGATTTCTAAGAAACCAGTCGATTTTCTTCTAATAACCTCCCACATGCATTATTGATTGATTGGGATGCTATATATGTACTTAATAATGGTGGAAATTCTGACATTTTTTTCCTGTAAAATAATGTACAGCTTGCAAACAGTGTTTTCAAAAACATGTGACCATACTGAATCATATGAATCTGCAGAATGGTATGTGCACTATCAAGTCACATACTTTTTGGTAATTATTGGTAACCATGTTAGTTTGAGGGGGAAAAAATGGAAGAATGAGTGGAAACTTTTGAAAAGGCTAAAACAAGGCTGAGACAAACCTGGAAATTCACAAGAAGTCTATTAAGCAACAGATGGGATTAGCAAAAACAAGTACATGTCAATACACAGAGCCAAGAAAAGTACAAAGGCCAGCAAAATATCAATAAAACTGTGAGTGTGGACTGGAATGTCATGAAGACAAGATACTATTTTAGAGTTTTCAAGAAAAGTGACACAGCAGTAACAAAGACTGGGATCTCATACCAAAAATAGGCTTTTCAGACCACCAGACAATAAAACTATGATTATCAAGGCCAGCAAGATATTATGCAAAGCCTGCTGAAACAAAAGCTAGATTCCTATGAATAGATTGATCAGTTCAATGGCAAAGTGAACCAGTCAGAAGAAAGGCTTGTACGGACAAATATTCATAGTATGAAACCTATGTCCCCAACCAAGATTTATTCAATGCAATTGTCAACCTGATAGAACAGAGGTGGGGAACTAAGGCTCCTTTATGACTTCTGGACTTCATCTCCCAGAATTCCTGAACCAGCATGGTTCCCCACTCCTGTTATAGAACAATAGAGAATACGTACCGAATGCCCTTGAACAATCCGTACACAAATACCCCTTCTATTGTCCTGCTAACTGCCAAAATAGAGTGATATAATTATGTGTAAATTAATGAATAAGAATGAGAATTTACTATTATTTGATTTATAAGAAACTTTGCTGGTGTATTTTTTTTTAATCTGAAACAATTATGACCCAATATTTTTTTACCTGACCCAATATGACCAATAGAAGTGACCCATCATTCATCTGAAGCAATCTTATGTTTTGATTGTTCAAAATCCCCTTGCATTGATGTGAGAGACTTTTAAGCTGCTATGATTAGGAAAAACTTACCGTATATACTCGAGTATAAGCCCAAATCGATGTGCATGCAGTGCGCGCTACGTCCACATCAATTTAGGCCCATTTTCAGGCTCAAATCAGCTGATTTTCAGGGCTAAATTGATACGTGCACAGCAGGCATCAATTTATCCCCGAAAATTAGTATAAGCTGACTCGAGTATAAGCGCACATTATTGCTGATTGGCTTATACTCGGGTCAATAATTTTACCCGGTTTTCTTGGGTAAAATTAGGACCTCGACTTATACTTGAGTCGGCTTATAGGTATAGATACAACAAGGAATTTGAATATCTATGTTCTCTACTTAATGTTAGTCTGCAGCATAATTCTTAACAACTTGTTCTTTTACTACGAATAAATGCAAATATATGGGTCCCAGGTTTATGTTGCAGGATCCAATCTGGATTGGATTTATATATTTAAATTCAGTTCCATTTTTTCCCTGCACACTTTGAGTTTTAGTACTAGGGCTTGGAAATAGTTTACATTCTTGCATTATCAAGATAGTGTCATCAACATGGTGCTATTTATTGATACTTTGTCCTCCAATTTTAAAACCATGCTCATGCCAATCCATCTTTATACTTAATATATATTAAACAAATTGGTTGAACGAATAAGGGAAGAATATACATACCGCCTTGTCACACTGCTTTGTTGACCTGGTGCCAATCTGAATCCACAAGTTCTGTCTGTTCTGTGACTTCCCAATGTGTATATGTGTTTCTCATGATGACAATGAGATATTCTGGGATTCCTATTTTTGTGAGGAAATAGACATCTGAAGTTGTAATTTAATCTAGTCCTGAATAGAATTTACAGAATTTGTCAAGGACAGAATTTGTGTTTGAATCTGCCAGGATTTATGTGTCATGTATTGGAAGGCTATTATAAAAAAAAAAAAAACAGGTACAGGAGTATTGTTAAAAGTAAGACTAGATTGTAGATCAATAATATCAGCTTTTACCTGAGAGCTAGAAGTAATAAGGGCTCTGTGTGTGTGCGTGTGTGTACCATAGCAATAAATCTAAACAGGCATTATTGCCGTATAGACTTGGGTTATGAACATTTTGTTTTGTTTTCTAGAGAATGGTTACAAGCATACAAATAGTTCAACTATTGAAAGAGTCACAAAATAAAATGCATAAAGTGAATTTCTAGTCTAAGTTGATCTTTCCTAACATCCTTTGGAAATGCCTCCTGTCCATGGAGTCAGAACTTAGAGACATCTGCCCTTTTCTTAAAATTGAGGGAAACTTTGAAAGGAAAGGAATTTAGAAAACACTGTTCTGAATTAGTCATGAAGATATTGCCTAATATAACCACAACAATGAACTGACGATACATGATCTTCTCAATCTTCAAGTAATGCAAGATAAATACTAAATTCCTAGGACTAATAGTTTGAAGCATTTTAGCACTCTGAGGGAGTGAAGGCTCACTTTTGTTTCCCTTTCCTCCAAGCAATAATAAAAACATACACTAGAATTATATATAATGTCACATAGAAAGCTGAAGGCAACTGTGAGATTGTATCTGACCTTGGCTGTAGGTGTTTCCCAGAAGAAGTGACTCCTGGAAAATTAATTTGTGATAGCAAAGCCCTTTAAAAAAAGTGCCACCTGTTTTAGAAGGACCTTAATAAACTGTGACATAAAACCTGGGAACAAGAAAGGTTTGTGGGGAGTGCCTTAGTCCTCCATTACCTTTGGAATAGTCTCCCTTAACAGACTCTGACATTTCAAATAGAGGAAGAGTTGTTCCATCATCTGCTGGTGCTTCAGTAATGGCCTGGATAATATTGCTATCTCAGTGATGGTCTGAATTGTTTGTGCTGCTGAGTCTGGACCAGGACTTTCTTTAGTCCAGTGAAGACTTAACCATACTTACAATTCTATTCATTTTATTACTGATATGTATTTAAGACCATCGTAGAATACTTTAAATATACCCTACTTGAAGTGGAGTTCAACAGTTTGTTTCCTTAAATTATTTAACCTCAGTAATTTTAGAGAAGAGAATCTTTTTATTATTATTTTAGAGAGTTTGCTATTAAAAAGTCCTTTTAGCTCAGGTCTGCAAGAGAGTCTTATTAATTTGACACTCATAAAAATGTAATGTTCCTTTACCTGAGGCTAACTTTTGGCAGGTCAGACACAACCCTTCATGGTAAGCGGAGAGAAAAACAAAGAGTGAGAGAGGAAGCGAAAGAGGGGAAAACGGAGTGCCCAGGCCAAGACAGACACAAAGAACTCATTTGTTCAGTGTTCATTTCAAGAGCCAGAAGGCATTTCTTTCACCTTTGACTTTTCCTGGGCACCAATATATAGTGATGATGCCGAGGGGAATGGCATTTGCAGGGCAGGAAGCAAAGAGAAATCTAGAGCCTTGTAAAACTGTGACAAGTTGCAGGCAGCTCCTTCCAGATTCTTCTTCTTCTTCTTCTTTTTAAAAGATAGAGCTCAATGATTGAAACATTTGGGAGAAGAGTCCTTCTGACTACAGTAATCTCAGCCATGTTCATAGCCACTGACCTTTTTAAAGCTAAAAGTCTTTACAAAGTCTTCAGCATTTTCTTTTTCAGCATTTCTAATAGGCTGTCTACGTCCACATGAAATCGTTGGGCTTCCCACAGACAATGCTTTCATATTCCTGGGTAATGGATAAATTAGGGCAGGTGGACAGTAGAGGAGTTTTAAATATACAAAGCACAATTCTGAAATGATATTAGATGAAAAGACTTTTTCTTGCTATTCCAAGGCTTGCAGGATAGCCACCTATATCAAAGGGTAGTAGCTGAGGAAATAGGAAGTATAGAAGAAATTTTGGAAACTTAAAAGCTCAGAAGGTTAGGTGTAGTAATGCAAGAACGATGCTTGTCACAAAGCACTTATCAACGTTCAATTGTTAGCACCATATAGGCTGTGCACATATCCTATATAGAGTTCGATGCTGTATGTTTCTTTGAAGGTGAATTTTATTCTGAATAGGCTGGTTTAAGAAGCAACATAAATTTGTAATTGTTGTCACCTGTTAACCCAGAGCAGAAATGTATGTAACCTACCAACTCTATCTGATTCTCACTAAAACTATTTAAGCAGGGGTGTCAAATTGGTGGACTGCGGGCCAGCTGCATCACACACAGGCCACATCCACCCCATCTCCACAAAGGGGAAAAACATCAAAAAACATCATGTGATGGCAATGTGATGCCGTGACTTTGACATCTGTGAGTTAAGAATAGCTAGTCCTGAGAAAAGATGCAGCTATTTTGAGTCTTATTTCACAGAAAGAGTCAGAAATGGCAGGGATTGATCTTGTCAATCAGCATGGATTTCATCTCAGAATCTCACACTATAAATCTCAATTTCTAAAATGTCCTCACTTATGTTCTTCTCTGCTTGTTTCCTACTATAGCACAACTTTTCTGTCTTCCAAGAAGCTACGAGGTCACTTGTTATCTACAGGACAGACATGGGACAGTTTTGCTTTCTTAAATTCTATCTGTTCTACAAGATTGCAGTGTGGCAAATTCTCATTTTAAATAAAATTCACATCTAGCCCTATTAAAAGTACCCAAACTAGAAATACCTACGTTTCCACATAATTTAACTTGTTTGTATAAACAAAAGTGCGTACTGTTTTTTTAAAAAAATGTGTTACATTTTAGTACAGACCGTGAAGCAACAAAAACTCTGATAAATATGTGTGTTAACACATTTACCTTAGTCTAGTAATCTAAAAAGGGGGTGTCACTCTGAACATGTGACCTTACTCAAGCAGTTACCAAAATAAGAGCTAATAACTACTTGTGATTTTACCTATGGTATATGTGTGTGTGTCCCCCATTTTATCTGCTTTATAAAATGTTGACATCACTCCCTTAAATAAATGTGAAAATCAACCCAGATTGGAACCATTGTCAAATGTGAACTTTACCTGGCACATGGTGGAGCTGATAATTAGCTTGCAACAGTGATCTTCCTGAAATTATACTAATATAATACACTAAATGATGACATTTTATGAATATGTATATTTTAAAAAAAGAATAAACATCCAAAGATATAGATATAGCAAACTTTCAGTTTTATGATAGATGAAACGTATTTCGTGCATTCGCATTTTAAATAATGTTACAAGTGTAGTCTAAGCAACAGCTGTAATCATTAGTCTTTTTTTCTTCCACTGCCAATACTTTCTGTCTTACACGCACAATTTTTAAGTAGTATATGCTCATTTCCCTAAGCATCTGAAATCTTGCTTTCTATTTGGGTTTCAGTGATGACGCGCACACAAAAATTGCCTTTAAGCTGAACTAATCTTAAATAAATTTATGTCATTTTTCATATACATTTGTTTGGGGGAAATTTGGAACTGCAGCAGGAGAGTCTATTGATTTTACTATTTGTATTATGTTTTAAACATTCTACAGCTGTTTGCTGTCAAGGTTTAAACCCGCTGTCTACTGAGTGGTTAATACACATTTCACTTAGTGTCTCTCTAATATTATTTCTCTGTGTTGTGTGTGTAATCATGCAACATATGTTCCTATGAAGCATCAGCACAGCAGAAGGAGCAACAATTAACCATTTTGTTTGCTGGAGTAATTGAGGATCCAAATTTAAAGTTTTTTTTCTGGGCTGATTCCAAGAAGCTTTGTTCCCAGTTCCTCAACCTTTTTGGAGTTTGGAATCTACGAAGCATATTGCCTTCCCTAAGTGTCAAGCATAGAATAAAAAATTGCATCACATCATTTTTCATTGTAGCCAGATGAGGCCTGAGTGAAGGAATGAGGAACAGCAAAGCAAGAACATCTGAAAAAATTGACAATGCAAGCTGGAACGTGATTCTGCTGTAAGGGGCAGCTTTAGCATTTGCCAGGAAAAAAAGGCAGCTTGTAGACAGATCTGGGTCTTAGCCTGCCACCCCAAGGGCCCCAATGTCAAGAAATAGTGAAAGAACACCGCTCATTTATGCAACATCTGTAACACATATAGCAAATTATTAATAGCTCAATATGCCAATCTGCCACTGTGCATTCTGATATGGTGGGGACTGAGAGAATGGAAGTTCTGTAGCACAGATGTGCCAGTAGACCTGGTCGTATGGAAATTAAACTTAGGCTTTCCAAATTTCTCTGTCAGCATATTTGTAGACAGTAGCACTTTTCTAAATAATTTCAATTAACCATCAAGTGGCTAATTTAACTTTCTTTTATCTGCATTATTTATGTCACCTGCCAGGATGTAATATAGTATGAACAATCTTTGTTTATCTTACAGATTATATTTGCCTACTGAACATCTCAGAACAAGATTGAAAAGTAACTTTTGAGGTTTTGCTACGAAAAGGAAACCATGGCATAATCTCAGTTTCTTTATGCAATTACAGAACATGGTTACAATATTCATGGTCTATTTCTTACTGATTTCTTATGTGAATAATTATTAAAAACAAATAATGACTTTTTTTGTCCATGACTTTTTTCCTGTTTGAAACAGTGAGCAGGATTTTAGCTGAACTGCAGTAAACTCGAGAAAATTATTCATACATCTGGAAAATTCTTTGCATAAAGAAGGTGCTTTGAACACCTAAGGTGAATATATAGGAATATGCACATGAAAAAATCAGTTGCAACAGAAGAAACTGATTCACGCAAACATCATTTTAGTACTCAGAAATTTAATTTCTGAACGCTCACCATTGGAAAGCTATTTTCTTTACCATTTAAGGGTTCTTACTGGCTGGGTGATATAAAGTAGTTCAGCTCACTGCTAGCCTAGGTAAATTATATATTACACCTTAAATCTACACATCTATGATTGCAATCTTTGCCAGTTAACTGGCACTGTATTTCCTTAGTGACATTTTTCTGTGGGCTTCTTTGCAGACTCCTTCTGGAGCATGAAATCCCTCTGCATATATGCAAAACAGCACCTTATATTGCATTCACTAAGTGATGTACATGCATTGGCAAATAGGAATCAGTATAGAAATAACTGAATATACCAACTCCAATGAACAATGTACAGTACTATGAGAATAGAGAAGTCTCACACAATTACAATTATTCTTGTCATTCCTCCCTTCCTTTCTTTTCGTGCAAAGATGATAACATGCTCACGCTAAGGAACAGTGGCATTAGGAAGTAATAAAGAAGGAATGGGACTTTTTCACTACTATACTGTGTGTGTATACTAAACCAGAGCCAGAAATGTTTTTAAGCATTAATTAAATAGCATGAAACCATGGCAGTTTTTTAAAATTATTGTTTTAAGGATATAGCTGGATTTTCAAGCATAAACAGAACAGGGTTAGATGAGGATCTGTATGTCAAATAACTGAATGATAGAAAATTTTTGTCTTACAGTCTTTCTCAAATAACATTTTCTTTGCCCCAAGAAGGGGGAACTCAGGAAGAGCCTCCAAGAAAGAGTCCTCTGGGAGTTGGGCAGATATAAATACAATAAATAATAATAATAAATAATAATTTCAACAGTACACCAGCTTCATATCATGGCAACTCATGTAGAAATCACTTAATTCTATGACTCTGAACAATCCTGCCTAGGAGAATGAAACTATGATGAGATACCAAGTGCTACACTA
>JANHJO010002144.1:12681-23834 GCA_032468235.1 Pseudoxyrhopus heterurus | reverse complement strand
GGTGCATCTATTTTGATGCTTGACCCGGACAGCCTCTCTCCCCCCCCCCATTGGACCGTCCCAACTGAGCATCCGAGCGTTGGCGTTTCCCTGTCCAGTGCTTCTCACACACACACACACCCAACCAGACAAAGCAAGAGGCAGAGGGCGATGCTGCTGCGCGTGGAAGTGAGGCGGAGCAAAAAAAAAAAGTTTGCAGGAAGCAGCTTCCTGTCTCCCAACTTTCTGCCTTGACAGATCTCTGAGGTGAAGGAGGAGGAGGAGGCGAGGGAGTAGCGTGCCCCAGTTCCTGCGCACGTGAAAAGGGAAAGCTGGCCAGAGTTAGCGAAGGGTTTTGCTTGGAGAGGAGAGGCAGGGCAGGACAATGGAAGGGGGGAGGTTTCGGGCTGGGGGAGGTCTCCGGGGGTCCCTGTTCCCCCCATGAGAGATTAGGATGGGAGAAGCAGATCTTGGCCCTTCCACCCCCGAAGTTGCTTTGTTTCCCAGGGACAGGGCACTTCAGGAACTCCACGGAGAAGTTCCTGTAATCCATTTACAGGGTGCCAGATTTTAGGAGAAGCCTAATCTTAATCTCTGTTCAGATGGCGTGACTGACTAGGCGTGGCCAACCTTGCCGTGAGTGACATTGAGTCCACAAAGCCACGCTCACAAAGCCACGCCCACCGAACCGGTGGTGGGTTTATTTGAAACCCACCACTGCCTGTATCCTTATAGGGCTGGGATCCTATGAAAAGTTGTACACAATCTAGGTTCAATGAATACAGCTCTATTGTTGTACATCCGTGAAACACTCTGAACAGCTTCGATTAATCATCTTTAACAAATGCAAGAGCATAAAATTGGTTTTGTTCCTCATGGCAACACAACCAAAGTGCCAGACGTAAACAAATGAAGTATGACCCAAATTAAGAAAAATACAGACAGTAATATGTTGATTTATATTGTTTGTTGCATATTTGTTCCTAACATGATAAGCTGATTTCCTATTTAGCATTAGTAAAAAGTCATTCAGGAATTAATGGGAGGTGTATTAAACCATGATAAGGGCCATATTTCTTTTGAAGATGAGAAGCTTATGAAATCATAAATTAAAATAAATAATTGAACAATGGAGGCCCTGTACTTTCAAAACACAATATGGAAGCTATTAAATCACACGATGCCCCTATGAACAGGTTCCATGTTAATCTCCCCTTGCCAAAAATCCATAACTTCACAGCAAATGTATACATCTTCTTCACATACAAGATCTTTTAGATAAGTTCATCATGGTCATCTTATTTTTGCTTTATTCACATGTAAATGTGGGAATGAGTAAAGGTACACATCTGAAAGTATTTGCTGAATGCTTTCACTGAGATGGCAGACTTACCAAGCCCTGTACAAAAGTTTGTAAAAGAGATGAATGTTTCACGTAGATCAGTTTTTGGGATTCTGCAACCATTCCTAAGGGTAGGTATTATGTAATAGTCTAATAACTCAAGTACAGTTGTCCATAAATCTCAGTGAGAAATATCTACACCAACTGGGATTATTGAGTAAGTATATTCTTTGTTTTTTCATGTATTGTATAATTACACCATATGTTATAATACATCAAAGCAAACAAGGGACATTTTGTAAGGAGAGGAACCAAGTTTCCTCAAAATCTTGCTGAAAGGATGAACATTTTGTAAGCCACGTTCAAAGTCTCTTCAACTTTTTTTTTCTCAATTGAAATAGTAACAGTAACAAGAAGAAACAGTTTCTTATTAACACAATTTAATAAGCACACAGTGCAAAGTCCTACTCAAGTTTCTCAACATGAGATGCTATCATTTCTTGCCTCTGCAGAGTATTTACCACCAAACAATAAGTGCATGTTTGTCTTAAATATTCTTTGTGTTCTTCTACTTTGCTTCAGTAATATTTCTGATTACAAGTCAGTAGAGAAATTAAATTATCAGTTTGTAAGCAATATAATATAATACAAATGATTTAACTCCCTAAGGTTAGCCTAATTCTCTTATCTTTAAAACAAATTTTGTTACATAGGGAATTTGTACAAAATTGTATTTCCTGAGACTAGGAGTCAGGAATGTTTTCCTGAAATATATGATACTTCATTATGAATTTTTTCCAATTTAATAAGATTAAAACAAACAGCATAATGTGCACAACATATACCGTACTAATAGAAAACAACATGGCAATAGTCATTAGTTCCAGGGATGTGGAAACCACAGCTCACATACTATCTTTCCCTAATCTTTTGAATTTGATAATCCCTTCTCAATTTCCACATGAAAACTGGAACCTACTCTGAAAATCCTCCTTTCCCCCTTAGATAATAAAATTTGGAATAGCAGTAACATTGTTCTTGGATAAACTGAACAACATATTTGTCCAAAATGCCATTGTTTTTTAAATATAGATGTCAATGTAATGGGATGTGCACCCAGGGGAACAGTGGGGGACAATCAGTAGTCACATCCTAGAACCTCTTACGATAGATTTAGCAAGTTAGAATGTTATGGCATTAGTTTGGCAAGATTCTGTCCATTCTTATGCCCATGTAGTAGACTGTATTGCTATTAACTTTGTCATCTTCTCATCTTTCTCACCTTCTCATCTTTCCTACTACCTTTTCCTATTGGTATCTTATGACTGATCACTTTGTTGTTTGTATATATATTGAGAGTTTATGTACCAGAGACAAATTCCTTGTGTATCCAATCACACTTGGCCAATAAAGAATTCTATTAAAGGTAAAAGGTAAAGATAAAGGTTCTCTCGCATATGTGTGCTAGTCTTTCCCGACTCTAGGGGGCAGTGCTCATCTCCATTTCATAGCCAAAGAGCCAGCATTGTCCGAAGACGTCTCCGTGGTCATGTGGCTGGCATAACTAAACACTGAAGGTGCACAGAACACTGTTACCTTCCACCAAAGGTGGTCCCTATTTTTGTACTTATATTTTTACATGCTTTTGAACTGCTAGGTTGGCAGAAGCTGGGACAAGTAACGGGAGCTCACTCCGTTACGCGGCACTAGGGATTCAAACCACCGAACTGCCGATCTTTCTGATCGACAAGCTCAGCGTCTTACCCACTGAGCCACCCATCCCTACTTTTCCATAATAGACCTAATGCAAATCAAAATCCTATGTACTTCCACTAAAGTAAGTGCTGAAAAAGAAACTACATGTGTTGTATAAAATAATGCAATGGAGGGGTTATCCAGAAACTAAAAAATATTGCCAGTATTGAATTTTAGTCTTGTTTAATCCATGGGCCAAAAACCAAAGTTCACCCTTACCTTTCGAGTAGAAACATCAGCTTGTGAGAGGGATCTGGCCTGAATAAAATATATTGTCAGTTTTTCAGTTACTTTTTCATCCTCCATTCCTGTCTGCTCTCTTTTCTGGTGTGTTTTTACATTTCAAGCCTGAAGCAGATCTTGTCTGCTTTATTTAAAGTGAACCCATTTTGGGGAAATTAAAAGGGATAAAAATATAAAGCAAATAATAAGGCAACATGCAAGGAACCCTATTTGTTCGTAAAGTTGGGTGATACAGAAACCTGTAGTGATTCATCTAATAGATTTCATGCATAACAGAAAAATGAATCTGGATTGCTTTAACCCTGAGATAATATCATGAGGATATTATATACCATACTGGTTTTCCATTAAAAAAATCCCTTCCCTATCACTGGGAAAAAATGAATTTTCTGATGTGTTTAAACTGAAAATGAATCACAAAGACATCACATTATCTTCATCTTGGCTTTCAGCCATGGATCTGAATGGATGATGTGTGAACTGATTCAGAATATGAATAATTTGCTGTTAAGTATCACATGTGAACAGATACTCTCATGTTCTTCTACAGCAATAAATGATAAAGGCCAAGCTTCAATAAATGGGTTATCTTTACGAATACAGGATGGTATATAGTATTGTACAGCAGATAGTTAATCTATTATGAGTACATTCTTTATTCGTATCACAAATTTAAGTGTATGTAACATCTCTGACATTACTATTATTAGATCATAATGATATTCTTGATAATATAAGTATACTGCATATTATCAGTGTATATCTGCATTGGCACACAGGAGATGGGGTTTTATTTCTGAAGATTATCAGTGTAATATTTAGCTAGCACTAATTACCACCACCATTAAGAAATTCTTGATTCTCTGATGATCATTTACAGAAATTTTACAGTTTCTGCTAACATATCATTTGTCCTACATTGAAGAGGGACTTTTTTCCTGGGTGAGTTTTCAAGGCTGGCCAACCCTTTTGATGGGAAAACTGACAATTTTATACATGTACAAGTTGGGTTTCACAAGCCAAGAACCATGGCAGTACTCCATAGCTCAATGTGTATGGAGATTCTCAGTCATCCAGGTCATGGTGGTCCCAAAGGTGCTTTTTTCAAAAGGCAACTGGACTTTATTTTTCCTTGATGACATTTCACTTCTCATCCAAGAAGCTTCTTCAGTTCTGAAAGTCTTCAAGGAAAAACAAAGTCCAGTTGCCTTTTGGAAAAAAAAAAAAAAAGCACATTTGGGACAGTACTTTGTAGCTTTCCAAAGTCCGATTTTTCTGGAGAATTCAGTCGTTATAGTTCAAAAGATTTAAAGTAGAACAGAACTGAACAGAATAACAGAGGTAGAAGGGACCTTGGAGGTCTTCTAGTCCAATCCCCTGCTCAGGCAGGAAACCCTATACCATTTCAGACAAATAGTTGTCCAATCTCTTTTTTAAAACTTCCAGTGTTGGAACATTCACAACTTCTGGAGATAAGTTGTTTCACCGATTAATTGTTCTGTCAGGAAATTTCTCCTTAGTTCTAGGTTGTTCCTCTATTTGATTAGTTTCCATCCATTGCTTCTTGACCTCAGGACTTGTATTTCTTCCAGTATTTCCTCCATCAATACTATTGTTAGTATCCTAACTAGAAAATATAAAGGTACTCTGGGTGCCTTGCAGAACATATGAATTGCATTTGCTGATGGGGATGTATTGATTGATTGATTATTCATTCATTCATGGTCTTTCATAGCTCTTCATTTAAATTTAAAAATACATTTTTGATAAGCTCCTCACCTGTAGCAGAAAATATGTTCAGGTATTTTTTTTATTGCACACACTTTTTAGTGGCTCATCTAAAATTAAAAATAATAGTAGTAACAATTAAAAGATCCTATTATTCCATGTGTCTTATAATATGATTTTAGCTTAATGAGTTATTATTAACATATTAATGCATTCCTTATCCACCTCTATTATCTGTTTCCAGTGGCAATATGGAAGAAAAATTTTTTTTGCCTGTAGGGCATTATCTGCAACCATAATATACTTAGACACATAGGCAAATTTTCTACACTGAAGCTAATTTAAAACTAAGTGTCCTTCTCTCTGATAATGTTTTGCATTTATTTATTTATTCAATTTGCATCCTGCCTGCCTTTCTGCACAATATGAATACTAAAATAAAACAATAAAAATTAAACAGATAAAAGAAAGAAAGAAAAAGGCTATACATTCTCTCACATACTAAAATCAATTAACGATTCCAACCAAAAAGCAATAGTTTAGAGTCTCTTTAGAAAAGTGGAACTATACAACACTGAAAGATCTGTACCCAGGACTAATATAAGAGAAATAGACAAGCCTCTGATACCAAGGGCATTTTCAGTGTCCTGCGAATCTGAGTAAGTTCTTAATACAGAAATAAATTCTGGGCACTTAGGTTTGAGGGCATTTGTGGCTTTAAAGGCTTTAAATATTAACAACTTACATCATGCCCAGTAAGCTGCTAGCAACCAGTTGGTAAGTTCGTATGTTTATATGACTGAAACTTTTCACTACTTAACAAGCTGCCTATTGCATTAATTGCATCTTCGACCTTTTTCATTTTGAATTCTTACTATCCATAAGAGGGTGGTGAAACTTTCAGAATTATGCCAAATAGTCTAAATTTTTAGGTTTGCCTTTCATACACTCTGTTGCCTGTCCTCCATTCACCTCTTTCTCTTTGTGTATATCTATGTGCATGCACCCATGTGCATGTTTCTTCTGCTTCTGTCTGCTCTCCCATACTTATATAAGCTGCAGACGTGTGAATGACGGACAACTGACAGCAAAGAGTGAGTTTCCTGGGGCTCCTTGCTGTTGCTGTATCCTATTTGTGAAGGATTTTTCATTACAAACATGGTTCTTGGAGTAAAGGCAGATTTGGCTGGCCTTCAGGAAGTCTGCATGGCAGTGAAGCAAATGGTGTAAAGAATGGAGAAAGTAACTGAGGCAAAATAATTAGCTGAGTTCCAGGAGAAGGTTCTTGGCAGCTTCCAGAGCAAAGTTTGCTACCAGAAATACTGATGCTACCAGCAAATAATACAAAAAGCCAAAAACTTCACAAGTGTGTGCTATAGGATTGCAGGGACGGAGACTGGGAAGAAACTAGACAAAGTTATTTTGTATGTTAAAGAAAACCGGGGGGCAGGAGACTTGACTTGTGTTTTTTATATAGTAGTATAGTAAATTTTATTCAAAATTACAATTAAAAAGAACAATACACTAACAAGAAAAAATAGAAAGAAAAATAGAAAGGGAGGAAAAAAGAATATAAGCTTAGATACATTATTTTAAATAGAAACATATGCATTATTTTAGACAGATTTTAGGATGATGATGATGATGGATAGACGAATAATGGATGGATAAATGATGAAGATAGATAGATAGATAGATAGATAGATAGATAGATAGATAGATAGATAGATAGATAGATAGATAGATGAACCCTTGCGATAGTATCATGAATTAGATGTGGACAATATGTTATGTATTCTTTATTTTTTATATATGGAAGATGAATTATATCATGAAATAGTTGTCATAATATTTTTTTAATCTCTTTATCAAGTAGTTGGTTTCCAGGGATGGTATTATAAAGATCTGAGGGAGTCCAAAGAAGCAGAGCAAAATTCAAATCTAATACATTTTAGAAAATTAATACAACATCACAGACCTTATATTGAAAAAAATTTCATTATAGAATACAATTCTCTTACCAGAGCACAGCAATTACCCAGTGATTGTTGATGTTGGATGTTGCCATTGTTCCATTTTTAAGCTAGAAATTAAATTGCACAGTGATAGTTGCTCAGCAGCCGTAACTTTTTCATACACACCTCCTACGGTTTTGGAACAATGACAATATTGTGATAACAAGGCGGCAGAAGTCTTTTCTGAAGCAAGATTCCTCTTGATATGGAAATCTATGCTGCACATTATGTATTATGTATGAAAGAATTAAAATAATTATTGCAATTGAGTAATGAGCCTGAAATAAGTGCTGATTTTATTTTTGAGAGTTCAAGCAAGTGAAACTAAAGGCTTCAGTCTGCACTAAAAGAAATTCAGAACAACCTGACAAATTCCATACCTATAACTACCTATATAACACACTTATTAAAAAAGATAAGATCAGAACAAAAATATATCATTTTATTGTGGATTTTTTTTCTTTTTATTCTGGTGTGACATCCGTTTTTGGTCTGCAAAGACAAGTTCATGTAGGAGGGGAAGAGTACTTACTAATAATTTTAGTTGCTGGATGTTGTCATCTTCATATCTTAAATCCTTCAACCTCTCTGGTTGTAAAAAAAAAAAAAAACAATAACTGTCAGATCTGCCCCAGTCCGATCCCTTAGGAAAGAAAAACCCTTGACTCCATTTGGATGAAATGATAGATTTATTTTACTAAGAATGCTGGCTGCAGTAAAGTCAGAATAAAACTAAATTTCCTGCACAAAAGCATACAGGCCTTTCTCCTCAATCCATCCTACCTCCCTTGACCAGTCCAATTCCAGCTAATGGGTGGAGGTCTAGATGTTTTGGGAACTTTCGGTGTTTGTAGCAATCGGCATACCATTTCCAAGCGTCTCTGGCCTCTGGATGTCCTTGAAGACTGGCACGAACTGGTTCAAAGCATCTCTGGTGTTCCCAACTGCCTTTCCCTTCTCCCAATTTCCCTGCACTATCCTAATACATGTTTATTGCACATTTGGTTCCACATCCCTTTCCTTCCCTAAATATTAATGGCAGGATGCCAATAAGGATTGGAGCCGAAGAGGGCAGAACTGACAGCAACAATAATTAACTCCCAATCTGTTGCTCTGCCAGAGCTAGCAAAAACAGTTGCCTAAAACATTTGTATAAGCTAGAAAGGTTGGATACCTGAGTGGATTTCATTATTGTCACTTCCTTCCTGCAGGGTGGCATATAGCATCCTCCTCTTTACCATGCCACCCTAAGATATAAAATTGATTAATAAGTCAATATACCTACCCCTCTCCTCAAAGGCTTAAGGCTTTTCTGGCTTCATGACTCTGTCTTTAAAATGAGAAAAATTGTGGCTTATTTTTCAAGGTTGTTGTGAAGATAGGTTAGATAAAATAGATATCAAAATTGTGAACTTCTGGCTGAAAGTGGAGCCTGCAGTATCAAACTGAGACACAGATGGAATATATAGAAATTTCTCATTATTAGCAAAATGCTCTTCATTAAAATGAGTTTTTTAAAAACATAATTGATAGAATAGCTAAATGAAAAATAGTCTTTTGTCTACTTTATAATTAATAAAAAAGGATAATATCAATGTATGCTGGATTTTTTTTTCTTACTACCCTATAAAAATTTAATTTAAAATTGCTTACTGAATTTGAATGACTATGTTACCTGCCAGGCCCTCCATGAAGGAGCATGTCAGTCACTTGTCATAATAACATTTCACAGTTTCAAATCTTTCATCTGGAATGGTCACAAACTTTTCAGAGATATGTCAGACTGAGACATCATCCATGCTTTCCCATTCTGCTATCACCTCTTCATTATAAGTGGGTCCCTATATTCCAACTTTCTTCTTGTTACTAGTATTTTGACATCTGTGGCCTTCTTGAAAAGTTTCCCATTCATAAAAATGACATTACACATTAAAGGAATAATACTGACCTGATCATTTAAGTTTAAGTTATCTAACCAGGATGAAATTTTATTAAAGTTCATAGGAATAATAAATTGTTTACTTGAAAGTACCAGCTCTGCTGTGGTATATCCACTGAACATGGATGGGAATAGACATGCCACTAAATCTTTAATGAGATTTAGATGATTTAATTGAAGCTAACAGGCTTAATTTATCACTTTAAGCATAGAACATCCTGGAAATACAACTTGAAATGGGTATACTGCTTCATACATTATCTTTATTTTTTATATCATTATTTATTTATTTATTTATTGTATTTATATACCGCTTATCAGGGCTTTACAGCCCTCCCTTCCCTATATACTTGACAATGCTCAGATCTCTTTTCCCATGCTGTATACGTGATCCTATTGGAATATACTGGGATATTCATAATTTACACTAATAAATATGTTAATGATATTGATGTTCTCTTCCATCAAGTAACTTCCACATGCAAATTCCATGCTTTCTTTAGAAAACATTTTATTATATTTTGACCTTGGAACTTAATCAAAGAAGATATTAGATATTAGGTATATATGTGTGTGTGTGAGAGAGAGAGTATTCCTCATTTACAAGAGATCTTCTGATTTAGTTCTTTCTGGCTATGTCTTTATTGGGACAAAGTTATATTTTCTTTCTTATAGTTACATACAGACAGA
Organism: Pseudoxyrhopus heterurus; assembly: GCA_032468235.1. Taxonomy (NCBI): domain Eukaryota; kingdom Metazoa; phylum Chordata; class Lepidosauria; order Squamata; genus Pseudoxyrhopus; species Pseudoxyrhopus heterurus. Next base: position 14,143 of record JANHJO010002144.1, on the reverse strand, counting down.
CAAGCCACTAGTAACCTGCTTCAATTCAGTTTAAGCTGGCTAGGAAATATTCTTTAGAATTGCCTTTGATTATAGCTATCCCATCATTTTTTTCTTTTAATGACCCTGTAATCCCTTGCATCGGGATGGAGTCGGGGTGACTGAATGGAGCTGAGCGTTTATTGGCCGGATGCCTTTCCTGATGCCCATGCGGAGTTCACAGCAGATATTTTCTCTTTGCACCCAGAGAGAGAAATATCTGCCGCTACCTAGGATCAAACTCACAAGCCTCCTGATTGTGAGATGAGACTTTCATCTCTAGGCCACCATGCTGCTCACCTATCCCATCAAAAATAAATATTAATAAATAATGTGTTAATAAATAATAAAATGTTAATAAATTGTTCCAGTGTCCCAAAGCATATCAATATGAATGGCAATGGACATGAAACAAGATGAGGCTCAAGTCATGGTGATCACTATGAAAGCTGGTGTTAAAATGCAGATATCTGTGAAGCTCTATAGGATTGAAGCATTCTTTGGAGTTTCTTCAACATTGCTTCTAATATACATTTAGTGCACAATGAAATGTGTGAGTGAATTTACCAGATCTGAGGTCTGGTAAAACTTCCTATCATGGAATTCACTGCCTACTTCCCTCAAGACCTAGAGTCTGGAGTCCACACCTAATTAGGGAAAAATTCAAACACTTTGGCTTCTGTTACACATACTGCATTATGTAGTGGTAACACAGCGATAGAGAATACTTCTTAGAGCCTTTAATCATCAAGTGCTATTTTCCCTCTCTTCTTTACTCACAGGCCACTTCTTTGACAGAATAAATTATGATCAGAACCTTAGTTTAAATGTAAAATTGAACAGAACTACAGTGCCACAATGCACTGTGTTCTCCCTGTCAGTATTTCCCTTTCATTAAAACCATCGTTCATCCTCAACTATCTTTGTAATCCAGCAAGAACATCACAATTTTGGAAGTTTTCTCTGTGCAGAAAAGAAATTGTAGTGCCTCAAAAAAACAACAACAACCCAGCAGTGGTTGTTTTAAAAAGGTATTTAAAATTTTGTTACTTAGAGGAGATAACAGATAAAGAGCAGGAAATACTTTTGGCTTCTTTTAAAGAAGAAGATGGGAAAGCAATTGTCCATGAACTCGTCTGCCTCCAGCAAATTCAGCTTTCTTCTTTTAACTAATACAAATAGGAGACAACAGGAAGAGAAGTTGAAAAGCATTGTTGACAAACATGACAGACAATAATAATAATAATAATAGTAGCATTAGATTTGTATACCGCTTATCAGTGCTTTTTTCAGCTCTCTCTAAGTGGCTTACAGAATCAGCATATTACCCCCAACAATCTGGTTTCTCATTTTACCGACCTCAGAATGATGGAAGGCTGAGTCAATCTTGGAGCTGATGGGATTCGATCAGCCAAACTGCTGATCTGCAGTACTCTGTTCTTAC
>JANHJO010002143.1:151015-168450 GCA_032468235.1 Pseudoxyrhopus heterurus | reverse complement strand
CAGCTGTCTGCAAGGAATATAAATCCTTCCATTCCCCACTATCCTGTCAAAGCTGAAGAAGCTTCTTGGATGAGAAGTGAAATGTCTTCAAAAGAAATAACAAGAAAGTCCAGTTGCCTCCTGAAAAAGCACCTTCGGGACAATCATGAGCTGGATGTCTGAGAATCTCTACAGACATTTAGCTATGCAATTTGGGATGAACACCCTTCAAATGGTGTGGGAGTATGAACGGATTTCCAGGAAAAAAAAATTGCAGACTACAGGAACCAGGAGCATCACTCAGGTGATCCCGAGGACACAGATAAACCTCCAAGTGCTTCAACGACCCTCAAATGATGAGCTGTCTACAAGGAATATAAATCTTTCCATTTCCCACTCTCCTGACAGAGCTGAAGAAGCTACTTGGATGAGAAGTGAAACGTCTTCAGAAAAAAATCAAGGAAGTCCAGTTGCCTCTTGAAAAAGCACCTTTGGGACAGCCATGACCTGAATGACTGAGATTCTCTACAGACTTCCTTCACTCAGCAAAGCCACCTGACCTGTGGCACCTCAAGACAAGATTCCCCACCCATGCAGATGATCATCATTTCTCTAAGACCCTTTGCAGCAAGACCCAGAGATGGCAGTGTTCGGTTTCTCCTCTCCCAGATCATCCCTACTCATAGATCCTATCAAAACCTCTCCACTGAGTTCGGAAATGTGTTCCGGCACTGAAGACTCTGCCGTGTAAACAAGACAGCTTTTGGGTCATCACGCAAGTAAATTATCCAGCAGGGTTTGTCATGCATACTGTTTTCCATTTGAATTCAGACAGCATGTTATCTAGGAAAAAGCAGGAGTAGTTTTGGAGCATGGAGAATCTATTTTAGGAAGAGACATTTTTAAGGAGAACTGCACAGTGGGATAAAGGGTGACCCCATCCGCTCAAGCGAAACACACACGGGGCGTTCGAATGCAGGAACATCTGCTCGACCCTGCAGTGTGAAATCCAGAGCACCAATTCTGCGAGATTGCTAGTGAATCTGGTGGTTCCTGAGAGGCTGGGGAGTTAACTCAGCTTGACAAGAGACATGAGAGAATTTCACCACCGTTTTCAGAGGGAGCAGATTTGAAAGAGTTGTCAAAAAGGACCACATCCGTATCACAGGGATTGATGTTAGATGCAACACTCGAGTATGCATCTTTCGCTGAACAAAATGGGACTTTTTTATATATATATAAAAAAAAGCTGTTTGTGAAAGTATTACCTGGAATAAAAAAAATACGTACTTTTAGCATTGCCTAGGAAAAGTAGAATTGAGAAAAATAAATGCTATTCGGAGAATATATTCAGCGATCCAATATATTCGCCTTTTTTTTTTTTTCACTATCATAGCCATTTCCCCAATCCCCACTGCTCTCTCTCAAAAATGTTGTAGAACAGTGGAGGTTGGAAATAAAACAAAAATATACCAAATACCCAGCAGACCGAAAGGCTGCACTGTCCACAGAGACTGCAAAACGGAACAGATTTATTGTGAACTGCACACCCTTAATCCCTGATTAGTTGCATTATATGGTTCCAGATTATTGCACCAGCCAAAATAAGATCGCAGGAGTAAATCCAAAGAAACCCAAGACATTCCACATGGCTGATAGCACGAGACCTTACGCCAGAGAAGGAATCTTGCATCCTAAGCTTCCTTTTGAGCAATCAAGAGAATTGGCTTGCTGGTAAACTACTTTTTCTCTAGCTGGATGTTGTTGGTGTGACATTATCTTTTGGGCAATGAAGTGGATCTTCTGCAGGCCATGTGACTGAATTACAGAATAACAGAGTTGGAAGGGACCTTGGAGGTCCTATAGACCAACACACTGTTCATGCAGGAGATCTTATACTATTGCAGACAAATGGCTGTCCAATCTCTTCTTGAAAACATCCAGTGATGGAGCACCCACAATTTCTGGAGGCAACACATTCCACTGATTAATTGTTCTCGTTGTCAGGAAGTTTTTTTTCTTAGTTTTAGATTAGATTTCTCTTTGATAAGTTTCCATCCATTACTTCTTGTTTTAACCTCAGGTGCTTTGATGATCATGTTATCCACCTCTTCTTTGTGACAAGCCCTCAAATATTGGAAGACAGCTATCATGTCACCCCTCGTTCTTCTCTTCGTTAGACTAACATACCCAGTTCCAGTAACCATTTTCATAAGTTTTAGCCTCCAGCCCCCTAATCATCTTTGTTGATTTTCTCTGCACTCTTTCTTTTTGTGTATTGTGGTGACCAAAACTGGATGCAGTATTCCGAGTGTGATCTTACCAGTGCAATATAAAGCAGTACTAACACTTCACATGATCCTGATACTAAATGTATCAACGTGAAACATACATAAATATATATGTGATGTTAACAGATGTAGAGATTTCCAATTTTTTCACCTTGAAACCTGCGCCTCACTAGTAAATTGCTGTTTATGGAGTTCTCACAAAGTTTCAGCATTGCTGTTTAAGAGCCATGCTTCAAGAAAGTTCACTACTCATTGTGGTCTTCTGCACAGTGTTAAGTCTGTCCCCCACCTCATCCCCTGCTTCCAGGGGTGGGATTCTACCGGTTTGGCCTGGTTCAGGCGAACCAGTAGTTGCATTCGGCCCAATTCGGGCAAACTGGTTCTGCTGGTGACAAATTGGGCCTGCCCACTCGCCCCTGCGCTATTCTGTGCTTTATTCCCCTTGTTAGAAGCCCAACTGATCGGTGTGGCAGCACGATTGCTGCCCATCAGCTGTTTCGATTCACCGGAGCTACAGTAATAGGTGAGTTCTATCGCTATTTGCAAATGGAACACGTGCATGCACCGAACCGGTTATTAGACCGATTGAATCACACCACTGTCTGCTTCCTTATTTCTAGGGAAGGGTCTTCTGTGTGCTGGTATCACTGTGAAAATTCATTCCGACAGGGATAAAGCTGAACAGGGAAAAATAACAAGCTAGAAGAGATAATGAATCTCTCCCATCTCTCAATCAACTCTTTCACATCTCAGTGCTGAAATGCATTGTTTAACTGCAATCATAAGTGTAAATGGCATCTGAGAGAGGAAAAGCTATCTGAAACTATTATAGTTACTGGGAAAGGTATTAAGAGCAGTAATAATGAGGAAGAGGCTTTGGGTGTTAGCCTAGATGATCATCTGAGAGGACTACATGGAGCCATTTGGTGGGTGGAATTTCAGTGGGCTCAAGATTGGAGCCTAAACAGTTAACATTTAACAATAGTCAGAACTCACAGTGAAACTGCTCAGGATCTCAACCCTGGGCAAAATGAAGACTTATAGGAGCCAAAACACAGGAATTATACCACATCTGTAGTTTTTATTTTTTGCATGCAACATAACATGCTCATAATATATTTCCAACCATGGCAACTTTAAGACATGTGGACTTCACTCCCAGAATTCCCCAGCTAGTCATGTTGGCTGGGGAATTCTGGAAGTTAAAGTCCACATGACTTAAAAGTTGCCAATGTTGGGAAACCCTTGTATAGACCATGTAGTGTCGAAATATTTCAATTTTTTTCAACACAGTCCTCACTAGAATGTCAAGTATCAGATGGAAGCCATATGGTGAGCTGCCAATTACAAGAACATATCAAAATACTAGTATTCTGATGACAAATTTCTTCTCAATTTTTAAAATGATTTACCCTTTAACTTGAAGGGGGAAAAGATTGTTTTGTATTCTTTCCTCCACCCCATAAGGGGAGACTATCTTGTTGAAAATCTTATGGGTGAATTAGTACTTATTTGGGATGTGATGTCCAAGGATAGGTCTCAATGTTGTACTTTCACAGCACAAGTGTCTTTGCTGTACTCTGTAGACAGTCTGGCTCTCATGCTTCATACATCCTAAGCGAACACTTCCCATGGCTTTTTTTTTTCAGATTAGAAGTGAGAGCAGCCATGGAGGATGTTGAGTATAATTAGGAGAATGAAAATACAAATGCTTTCCTCCAAAAACTTCAACTAGAAATCCTATCTTCTACCTTTAAAGCCCTTCCTGAACATCATAAGGAATATTTCTATTACTGAGCAATTACAAACTACAATTCATTGTTTCCTGTGTGAATTGCAATACCAAACTTGCAAGAACAAGGGCCAGAAGCTGTCATACTTACCCTGCACAAATGCCCTAGGAAGGAAATAATACTCTACAGGTGATAGCATCTGAATAACCTGATCTGAGCCCACAAACTAAGCAAGTTCAGGACAGGTGAGTGCCTGGTTGAAAGAGCATCCAGGAATTGAAAGGCTATACATTAGACTGGGAAATTGAAAAAAAAAAAATACTAGAGGAAGACAAGCCACTTTTTGTACTGTTGCCAAGATCCCCAATGCATGACTGCATGGACGCACTCATGAAGCCATCATGAGTCAAGCTCAATTTGAAGATTTCTCCTTAACTCCAAAGAACAAAAAGGAAGGGGATATAAGGAAGGGGCAAAAAAAAAACCCAGCAAAAATTGAGAAACAAAGCGGAAAGTGCAAATGAATTAATCCAAGTGCAACTGCAGGGGGAAGAAGAACTGGTGGAGTTAATTTCCTCTATTTCACAAGCTGGCGTGGAACTATAAAATAAGGCTGCCCTCAAAAACGGGTTTGTTTTTCAACAGAAAACCATCATCCATTTATAAGAGAAAATACAGGACAATCCAAAGCAACCATCCGCAAAGTAGAGAAATCAGGCACCCAAACGCTCCTGAATTTTGAACCAGACCAACATGTTGCACAAAACGGATGCATTTCTCTGCTCCCAACCTACCTGAGATGTTGGTGGTGATCTCAGTCAGAGCAGTTTGACCAAAGCCCTTGCCGGTTCGTGCTCTAACTGAAAAAAGGTAGGTTGTCCCGGGATGAAGGTTGGAGAAAACATGGTACGTTTCATTTCGGAGCTTGGAGACGGTGCGTCGTGGGCCAGGCACATTGACTGCTGGGTCAAAGGATTCAATGCTCTGGTAGCTGATCTAGGATAAAGGGATATGCTTTAAGACATCATCAGAGCTTGTTGAATTTATATAGCCTCCCCCTTATATAAACTGTATGTTTCAGACATTGCTTCAATCAGGACCAGATATTGCAATACTGTATGAACAACAACAACAACAAAATTTTTAAAACTTTGCACACAGAAAATGAGCAAGACCAGGGCAAAATCAACCTAGCATTCTTCTTCCTGGTGCTGATTTTTCTATGGGCAGGGTATTATTTGGTAGCGGGGAATATTCCATCAAAGGCAAGAATCTGCGCAGGACCCAGAGTGGCTCTCGGCCAAGCTAACTGATCATCACAGCAAGAGATGGAGAGAACTTTCGGATACAGCCAGGAAAACAGCTTGCATTCTGCCGTCGAGACAATAGGCTTGGAAGGAACTATAAAGTTGCCCTTAATCTTCAAGACTATTAAAGAAAGAAAGAAAAAAAAAACCCGGCTTCCTGAATTACAATAGAGCCTATGTCAGTCTCTGAGAGGCAGCCTTCAGCCTGGCGGGGAAGAGCTGTTCAGATAAGCATCAAGCTTTCTCAGTCGGCAGTTTCCGCGCTCCAATAATTTTTGTTGATGCCAGAGAGGGCAAAGGCATGGGATAAAAAGCCGAATGAGGGAAGGGAGGTTTTGCCTGGCTGCCTTTGGGAGAAGCCAAAACACACGCAGAGACAGGCCTATTCAAAAACTATCTGACGACAATAACGAAGCAAAGAAAAGGCTCTCCGTTTGGCACCTGGCTGAGAATAACAGAAAAGCCAATCAATTATTGCTGTCCTTGCCTGACAGACAAAGCCCACCCCAATCATTATGCAAGTCCTTGAAACTGAAAGTCGGTTTCTGCCCACCTTCCCAGGCCTTTACCTGGCATTACTGCTTAAGGGATCCCTTTTATAAGAAGGAACAGCAGAATCTGGGGCTGGTGTGAAAAGAGGGATCCGCCTAGAATTCCTACGTTCCCACAAGAGAATTAAGTCTGACCTCGAGTGCCATTGACCCTTACCTAAGTCTAACTAGGTGCCAGAGGTCCAGACTACCCCCACTCTGCTGGCTTTCCAGAAAGCTGTTAAAACCTTAAAGGTTTTTCGGCAGGCTTGGGACTGATGACCTCACCTTACAGAAGATCTTGTGAGGTCTGGACTGAATGGAGTTATCTTACCTATTTTATATAAGAATGCATTTCATGACTTGTATTATATTTTTTTCTTACATTGGTTTATGCTATACCTTGTTGTGAGCCGCCCAGAGTCCCTTGGGAGTTGGGCGGCATACAAGTATAATTAAATAAATAAATAAATGAGCATTTACATCAAATCTGTGGCTTTCTACCTGCAGAAAAAAATGTTTTTTGTTGGTTTTTCCCTTCTTCTTTTTTTAATGATGATCTTTTCTTTGTCAAGAATTCTTTTTCCCTCCCGGCAAGAACTTCCTGAGCACCTTTGGTCTCCAGATTATGATCTCCAGTCACATGTCAACTAATAGTTGATGGAGTAAATGACCATTTTGACAGAAAGTGGCTGCATCTTTTCCTTGAACATAGATCTGGCTGGTCATTCCTCTTGCTATTATTTTCGCCCTGGAAGCCAAATGTTCAATTTCCCACTACTCTGTCTTCCAGCACGTGGAAATTCTAGAATGCATTCCTTTCTCTGCCTCTGTTCTAAAACTGGTATCTACCAATAAAGCAGAATATTTGTAGCTCAGGGTCGAAATGAGGGGTCCTTGGTACTCTCTGAGCGTGCTTGGTTGGTTTTTTTTTTTTGTAGACGTTTCATTACCCTAACTAGGTAACATAATTAGTGCTGGTGATGATGTTACCTAGCACTGATTATATTACCTAGTTAGGGTAATGAAATGTCTGCAAGAAAATAAGCAAATTCAGAGGGTGTCAGCATTCCAAGTAACGCATCCATTGAAAGCAGAACTCCGAGGCAAGTAGATTCCTCAAAAAACAATTGGCACAACTGGTGAAAACCGACTCTGAAAGTTCTCATGGATTTTACCTAATTAAAAAGTGAACGTTCCCCCTCCCCCTCAGGTCATTGGTCGCATTGTCCAATAGCGGTGCTGGAAGGTTGCCTGGTTACTCCACTCCTCCTCTTCTCAGCCACCTGTTGGAGTGACCTTGGTTCCCACAAGAAAACTTTTTTATTTTGATGGCAAAGCTGAGCTATCTAAATCCCACTTGTGGCAACCATGAAAGCCTCAAAGATGGCCTCAGCCAGATTCACTTCAGGGTTGAGAGTGGGCATCATGGCTCCCTCACTGGGCTCTACTTTCTATTATTGTTCTTTTGTCTTTTCACTACCTAAGATCTCCAAAGTCCCTTCCAACTTTGTTATTCTGTATTCTGTATTGTTTTCTGATATTCTGTATTCCTGACAGTTTACATTTCAGAACGATCATCTATCTTCTAACCTTTGAGACATCTGTGGTTAAATTCAGTATACGATCTATTTCTAACAATACCCGGTGGGTGTCATTAATGACCTCCTGGTGTTAAAAATAATGATTATTTTTAAGGGACTGGCTTCTGTTTGCATATGTGAACGTTGACATCCAAACTTCACTTTAGAGCTGGATTTAATAGCTTGGTCATCTTTTTTTAGAGTATATCCTTAATGCCTGTAGACATCTTCCAGCTGCCTTATGTTTTAAAACATTCTCTGTTTTGAGCAAGTCAGAGGAAAGTACGCACAGAATAAATTTTATTTAAAATGTCAGCTGGGAAAAAATAAGTTGTATTTCCATCCAATCACCAAACAGTCTGGAAACAAGTGCCCGATGCTGTCAAAATCTTGTCCTAAAGTCTAGAAGCTGTTGGGATCTGGATAGGGACAGGTTCAAGCTCAGTCTTGAGGACATTGAGTAACTGTGGGGTTTTGGACCACTCAGGTTTGGAGATGTTCTACCTTTGGTCCTCAGTCAGGTTACATTAAGATGGAGCTGTGGTGGTAATCTACCCTCAGTGCAGGCAACAAGGGGTAGCAATTTGGGGATTTTATTTAGCGTATGGCAAGGTTACATTAGCGAGGAGACTACAATGCTAATACAAAGTAGTAGTTTGGCTCCCTAAGAGTGCTAGTCCTGTTTGGTTCATGCACACACACTTTCCAAAGGGTGCCACAGCGGGGCGAGTTAGCTCCACACAAAAAAGAAAGATGAGCAGCATTCTGCAGCAGCATCTGGGTCCCTCTCCTTCCAACGAAGCCACCTCACAAATGGGGATCACAACCAGGAAGGTCCAGTGCCAGCACAAAGCACTGACTCGTCTCCTCACCAAGATGGTACCTATTAATCTACTCGCATATAACATGCCTTTGAACTGCTAGGTGAGCAGAAACAGAGGTGGGTGACAGGAGCTCATCCTGCCCACACAATGCTAGAACTCAAACCTCTGGAGCAAAGACAATCTCCAGAGTCATTAAGCCACTGAGCCACCATGCCTCTATAACTTGGGGATGATAAGAGGGCAATGCAGTGGGTTGGTGGTGGGTACGGAGCCAAGTCTCTGCTGCCATTGCACCAGTCAGATTATGGGCAGGCAGAGTAGCCTAGTAGCAATGGAGGAGGAAACTGCTCCAAGTGTCAAATCCATTACATATGCTACTGGTTGTACTTCACCCCTTTGGATGGGGGGGTCTTCTTGGAGTTCCTGCTTGAGCAGCAGACGGCGGAAAAGCCATTTCCTCCATTTCAATCTCTTCAACTGCTATCTCTTCAATTGATACGTCCAAAAATGTGTTCTGGAAGAGTTCCCTTGTCTTCAAATTGGGGGCCTGTGGTTGTTGTCTTTGAAACGAGGTTGTCATTACAAGGCAGCCTGTTCAGAGACAGCAACACTAGCGAGTCAGGTTGCGTGAAGCTTCATCTCCTCTCCTCTTTCTCTTCTTCTTCAGATTCAAGTGCCTTTCCACCCTTCCTAGATTAAAAAGGGAGATAGAGAGAGTCACAGCGAGGCTTTCTCCTTGCTGAAGTTAAACTTTTTCAGCTGACATGTCATCCTGAAAGAGGCGCGTGGGGATCTGATTAAACAAGAGAGCTAGACACTGTACAGTACATTACATCTTGGCCAGCCTTGGAGAACTTGATGAACAAGTGAACGAAGCATTCATTCTTTTCTAGGTTTGAGAACTTTCGCTTCAGTGTTGCTCCAGCACCATTAGACAACATTAGGTTCTAATAATGCGTTCAGTACTTGGATTACAACCACCAATACCAACCAGAGCAACATTCAGTTCAAGCCCAATTTGGCACCTGGAAAGTGTCCAGAATAAATGGACCAAACCCAAGATGGGCCACTTTGATTTGCACCCAACCCAAAAACAGGAGCAGGAAACTGACATAGTCTGTCTCTCATTGATCAGCATTGAAAACCAAGAGATGACTGTAACTCCTAAATAGGAAGGTATCAATGTCATCAATGTTCCTGAGTGGATAAAATACAGGTAGTCCTCGACGTACGGCCACAATTGATCCCAAAATTTATGTTGCTAGGTGAGACAGTTATTAAGTGAATTTTGCCCCATTTTATGACCTGCTTGAAACAGTTATTAAGTGAATCACTGCCATTGTTAAGTAAGTAACATGGTTGTAAAGTGAAACTGGCTTCCCCATTGCCTTTGCTTGTCAGAAGGTCACAAAAGGTGATCACACCACCCTGGAATATTGCAATTGCCATAAACGTGAGTTAGTTGCCAAGCATCTGAATTTTGATCACATGACCCTGGGGATGCTGCAATGATCATAAGTGTGAAAAATGGTCACTTTTTGGCACTTTTTCAGTGCCATTGTAACTTTGAACAGTCACTAACTAAATGAATTGTGTAAATCAAGGACTACCTGTAAAGTCTCCAAATTTGAGCTTGGTTCCAGATAACTTTATAAATGCTCGCTTGTCGTTTTCCTGACACCAATAATGAAATGGTTTCTCCCTGTCTTTTTCAAATATGTTGTTGTTAATTATTATTTAGTTTGCAGTGTATTTTGCTTCCTGGAATATCCTAGAGTCCTCCCCACCTGTACCAAACAGGACAAAATTGGCTTAGTTTTTGGAGATCAGCAGAGGTTGGGCAGATGTAACCATCTAGCAACTTAAAAACTTCCTTAAAATCTTAAAAAACTTAGGGGTATGTCTAGTTTAATGAAAAGAAGGACTAGAGGTGATATGATAGCAGTGTTCCAATATCTCAGCGGTTGCCACAAAAAGAGGGAGTCAAGCTATTCTCCAAAGCACCTGAGGGTAGGACAAGAAGCAATGGGTGGAAACTAATCAAGGAGAGAAACAACCTGGAACTAAGGAAGAATTTCCTGACAGTTAGAACAATTAATCAGTGGAACAATTTGCCTCCAGAAGTTGTAAACGCTCCAACACTGGAAATTTTTAAGAAGAGATTGGATAACCATTTGTCTGAAATGGTATAGGAGACTAAGCAGAGGGTTGGACTAGAAGACCTCTAAGGTCCCTTCCAACTCTTTTGTTATTCTGTTAGCAAGGCTTGAGCAGATAAAGCGGAGAGAAATTGGTGTAGGAATTTAGGATCTCTGCTTCTTTAAATTCTGTCTTTGTTTCTTAAAAGAATATAGATTTTTTTTTTTTTGCTTTGGGACAAAAGTAAAGGACCTTTTCAGGCAGAGCTGCCCCTCCTCTGGGGATTTAAACCTACTCATTTTCCAACTGATACATGCAATTGTTTTGTGCTAAAGGAGCCATTAGAGACTTGGGGAGGAAATAAAAGGGTTGCTGTTTTTAAATGGATAATGTCTATAAAAACGGCAGACACCAGCCAGGCTCCAGACAAATAGCTCTGCAGCTTTTGCAAAAGTCTGCTTGCAAAAATGTGGCTCTGTCCATGGACAGAAATGGTCTTTACTGAGAAAAGAGCAGACACAGGGGGTGAATGTTTGTTCCCTGAGCTTACGGGTTGGTTTCCAAATGTTTCGTTACCATGCTAGGTAACATCTTCATCAGAGTTTAGGGGATGTCAGTGTTCTTCTATTTATAAGGGCTTCAGATGTGGGTGTGTCAAGTGAGGGTCTTGTCATGAGACTTGTGATGGTGTTGTGGCCCGCCAGCTGCCAACGGAACTGGCAGCAGACTCGGATGATGAAGAGGTTGGGGAAGAACTTGGGTCAGTTCTGGAGCCTGGAGAAGGCTCTGATGGATGCTCAGCATTGGACACAGGGATAGAGCCAGGGCCGTCCAGCATTTCCCAGTCACCAGAGAGGCAGCTGCCTTTGGAGTCAGAGATGAGTGAGGAGGAGGAGCAGCTGGGGCCTGTTCCAGATGCACAGAGCAGATAGGAGATGTGAACAATGGAGGATAATGAGCCGGCTCGGGAAGCAAAACAAATGTGGATGCTGACTGGCCCCTCCCTGGCTGGGGAATAAATAGGAAGAAATGGGAGTGGTTTGGTTGTCTCAGACAACTGTTCACATTTCTGGAAAGTTTGCTCCTTGTGTGTTTCATGCGACAAAGACTGCCTTGCCAGAACTGAGGTTTGTCTATTTCTCTATTTGAACTGACTTAATTTGCAGCCTCCTGGCTGGGAGCTCACAGCCTTGCATTTATCATAACGAGCTGATAAGGACTATTGTTTCAGTTAACTTCTTGCAGGGCTCTTGCCTGGACTTTCTGTTGGTGAATGCAGTTAATGTGTAAATAAAGAGGGGGTTTTCTTTGCGGAGAATCTGTTTCTTGTTTCTGCGAATACAGAATACTTGTCTGGTGGGAGTACATCAGTGGGAGTCTTGTGATGAGTCTTGTGATGAGTCTTGTGATGGGTAGGTTTAACAGATTTAACAGATTAACAGAGTTGGAAGGGACCTTGTAGGTCATCTAGTCCAACCCCCCCCACCCAAGCAGGAGACCCCACATCATTTCTGACAGATGGCAGTCCAATCTCTTCTTGAAAGCCTCCAGTGATGAAGCTCCCACAACTTCCGAGGGCAACTTCTGTTCCTATGGTTGATTGTTCTCACTGTCAGAAAATTTCTCCTTACTTCTAGTAAGGAGGTTACATCAGGTGAGCGTCATTGGGAGGTGAAGTGCTGGCTGGGTGGGCTTGCATGGATTGATTGAGCCTCTGGTTAGCTATAGCAATTGCACTATATTTATATACCGCCTATCAGGGCTTGCAACCCTCTGTAAGCGGTTTACAATGTCAGCCTATTGCCCCCAACAGTCTGGGTTCTCATTTTACCAACCTCGTAAGGATGAAAGGCTGAGTCAACCTTGAGCCTGGTGGGATTCGAACTTGCTAAATTGCGGGCAGCTGGCAGCTAGTACTAATTACTAAGTACTAGCACTCTAACCTCTGCGCCACCAAGGCCACCAAAGTTGTGCGGGTTGATTTGGATTCTGAGAGGTTCATAGGCTGGTTGTAGGTCAATGTGTCTTTTGATGGAATCGCTTGTGGAGTGCCAGGCTTCAATGAACTCACAAGCATGGCAGGTGGTAGCTTGGCTGATATAGGGTAGACACTCTATACCACTACTTGGAGGTGAGGGAGGAGACCCCTCTTCATCCAGACACTTCATCAGGATTTTTTTTGTTGTACAGGTAGTCCTCAACTTATGACCACAATTGAGCCCAAAATTGATGTTGCCAAGTGAAACATTTGTTAAATGAGTTTGCCCCATTTTGTGAACTTTCTTGCCACAGTTGTTAAGTGAATGACTTGCAGTTGTTAAGTTATTAATAGCAATATATAGCAATCGCATTAGATGTATATGCTGCTTATCAGTACTTATTAACACAGTTGTTAAATGAATCTGTCTTCCCCACTGACTTTTTGCTTATCAGAAGGTCGCAAAAGGGGATCACATAACCCCAGGACACTGCAGCCATCATAAATATAAACCAGTTCCCAAACATTTTAATTTGGATTACATGACCATTTTCAGTGCCATTGTAACTTTGGTCACTAAACGAACTGTTGTAAATTGAGGATTATCTGTACTTTCATTAAAGCAAAACATTTTTTGAACCTCTGCCTAGTGCTAAAATGCAGGACCAAACTCTACTCAACACAAAGACACACAACATATATCAACATTTTACATTTAACTTAATTCCATGAATCAACATTCTTCCTGCTAGATACTGTATTTAAAGCCTCTCTGGTGACCCATTTCTTAGAAGGAATCATTTGGTTTTACTTTCTCTCTCTCTCTCTCTCCCTGACCTGGAGAAATTGAATTTTAAAACAGTGGTTTGTTTTCCCCTTTTTCTCTCTCTAGAGTTCCTGTTTTACGCAGCATTCAGAAGGGCCAAATCACTCAAACCTTCTCATGATTCTCTTAAACTATTTGCAGACCCACTGAAGTTATGTCAGGCAGAGAAATTGCTTGGTATTATTCCTTTAACTCTTCTTATTTGATCGGATGAACGAAAAAAAAAATTGTTCCAGGAAATGTTTCAAAGGTGAAGAAAAAGACATCTTTTGCTCCAAGATGGTTGAAGGTGTAATGGCATGTGAGAATGACCTTGGAAGACGGAAGGAGGGTGGGAAAAGATTCTGGCTAAGGAACAATCAAATAGAAGGGGGAGGAGACCAGAACTGAGTAATGGTCGGAGAAAGATTACCTTATCAGGTGATAAAAAATGATGGTAGGGGATTTGTAGTTTCAGACTTGCAGGATTGTTGTCAGCACCCCTAGTGGACCAGACAGGAAAATCAAAAAGATGAACTAATTCTACTTCATTGTAAGGCTACTTTAAAAACAATCTTGCAAGTCTGTTCTACCAATCTGAGTCTCTTTCCCTCGTCTTCCTAGGCCATTCTCAAATTCCATTGCAAAAGTAAGAGTGATTCTACAATCATCTCTGCAACAGGCTGCAGTCTCTCTAGCTTCCCACATTTTCATCAAATCCCAAGGAAGGACCACAGGACGAAAGTCCTATTTTGATGGTTTTCCCATCCTTGTGCATTATCCTTCCCAAGAGGGAATCCTCCCCTTGAGAAATCTTTCCCCTTCCCAGGAAGCTGGTGGAGAGCAGAAAGAGAGATTTGTTTCCATTTCTTTGTCCACAAACACAGGGAACAATTTCTAACTTCGTTTTGAAGGGATCCTAGACCTACTTGTGAGAGACTGTGATGACCCGGGGCATAGCACAGAGATAACCCATGCAGCTGGCAGTTCAAACCACCCCTTTATTGTTCCAAATTTCCCTAAATGCTCCCACATTCCTGGCAGGTCCCAGAGCAAAGTGATCACACACACACACACACACACACACACCTCAAATGGCCTCTGGCTGCAAAGAGTCCAGCCCAACATTGTGAGCACCATGGCTGCAAAGCAAAAAATCCAGAAAGAATGCAAGGAATCCAGGAAAGTTCAAACATTGGCACTCAACACTCCAGGAATTCAGCATTTGTTCCCGACAAATGCCCCTGCCGACAGGTGTGCCTTGTGAAGAGGGGTGGGATGCTTTCCTACTGAGTAGTTGGGTCAGTCTGTGCTGTTCTCGCCTTCTCTCCATGCTCGAGGATCAGGAGGGGGCAGTCCTTGCTCATCGCCTGAGCTCTGTTTCTCATGTTCACTGCTTAGCCTCTCCTGGTCATCCTGCCCCTGCTTCCTCCCTGCCTACAAGCTGTCCCAATCCTGAAAGGCCCTGGCCTAACTGGGCCTGCTCCTCCCCATTTTCCTCCCAAGCCAACGAAGCCGCCGCCTCGATCTCCGTCTGCTCCAGTTCTGGCTCGTCTTCCACCACCGATTTAGGCTCCGAAGAGGGCATGAAAGAGACCCAGTTGGTGTTGTGGTTAAAGGCATCAGGCTAGTAGTTCTAGTTCCACCTTTGGCATGAAGGAGCTGCAGTGGCTCAAGGGTTAAAACACAGTACTGCAGTACTGCAGATCAGCAGTTTGGCTGATCGAATCCCACCAGCTCCAAGGTTGACTCAGCCTTCCATCCTTCTGAGGTCGGTAAAATGAGAACCCAGATTGTTGGGGGAAATATGCTGACATTGTAAATTGCTTAGAGAGGGTTGCAAGCCCTGATAGGCGGTATATAAATAGAGTGCTATAATAGAGTGCTATGAAGTCAGCTGGGTGTCCTTGAGCCAGTCACTTTTTCTCAGACCTAGAAAGAAAGCAATGGCAAACCACTTGCCAAGAAAACTTCGGGGATTAGCCCAGGTAGCCACCAGGACTCAACTCTGACATGAAGGAACAAAAAGGGACACTCTTGTGTTCCTATAACGCCAATCCAAAGTCATCTATCTAATTCCAATTTTGAGATTCAGCCCAAGCTGCTGCACATCCCTAATCTTGGCCACCGCGAAGAAGACCGTGAGTAAAGAAATAAAATTATGATTCCCTGCAAAATACTTTCCTTATTTCTCTTTTGCAAGTGAACAAAGCCTTGGAGTGGGTGGTGGATGGAAACATTTATTTTACGAAGCACTAGAATTGAAGTTCTGTCTCCACTGTTTTTCCCTTCTTGAAATGAAAAGTCTTTCTGTCCACTGAATGAGTGGGAACATTTAAAAAAAAAAAAATTCTGGTGGCAGTTTGTTTAGCCTTACCTTACTTTTGCTATATGGTGATTAAAAGGTTTTTTTTTTCTTTAGCTATATTTTTTAAAAGCCTTGGTAGCTTGGCCAATTAGCCTTCCTATCTACCATCTTTTTTACTTACAGCCACATTGTTCCTTCTGTATTAGATTGCCATGGAAACTATCTAGCCAATCAAGGATCATAAAAAGTAGGATGATGTCATGGTGCTATATATAAAAATCAGATTTGACTAGTGGTGATGTCTTTTCAGACAAATAACTTGAAAGGGATGTATCTTTTTCTTCTCTTTCCAATGACAGGGTTGGTTTTTTTTTTGTATTGTTTTGAAATTATCAACAAATTCTATGTCAGAGGCTAGTTCATAACTTTTCTTTTTCTTTTTCGTTACACTGTTCTGTTCTTATAGCCAGGACTTTACTAAATGAGCTGGCTCTTCTGAAATTGAAGCAGAATCTATAGGAAGTCGAACTCTCTGCAATCTTCTGCATTTGGTTAAATTACAGTTCCAAACGCCATCCATCCCCATGTTGGGCATTGTGTCAACAACAACAACACCCTTTCCTGGACTGGGAGGCCTTGGTCATGGTCACTCATGCCTTGATCAACTCCCATTTTGATTACTGCAATGAAGGTCACCAGAAACTTCAACTGATCCAGAAAGCAGCAATGCAAACAGCAATGGGTACCCACCGCTATGTGTCACCTCTGTTGCACAAATGACATTGGCTTCCAGTTTTTTTCCAGGTGCAATTCAAGGTGCTAGTTATCACCTTCAAAGCCCTATATGATCCAGGGCCAGGTTATCTGTGAAACCCGCTTTTCTCTAAGGACCTCTATTTCTATAGCCACCCGTAGTCACTTGGTTGAGTTGAGTGGCTACAGAAATTGAATTTCTGCCCATTGTACCAGGTCACATAGAGTGTTGTCATAACACCTGTAATGAGTATGGACCTTCTTAGTAAAGATAGGTAAAGGAGTCCCTGTGAATTTCACTCTGCTAATTTTAGCCGACTTTAGGAGGAAGTGCTCATCTTTGTTTCTTTAAGCCATTGTGCCTGCATTGTCTGAAGACATTTCCATGGTCATGTGGCCAATATGACATCATGCCACAGTGCAAAACATACGGTGAAACATGGAACACTGTTACCTTCCCACCAAAGTGGTACCTATTTAACTACTCGCATTTCCATGCTTTTGAACTGCTGGGTTGGCAGAAGCTGAGGCAAGTGACAGGATCACACCCCATCACACAGTGGTAGGACTTGAACTGCCAGAGTATGAACCTTCTCCAGTGTCTTTTAAGCCACTGAGTTACCACGCCTCACAGACATTCTAAGTCCCTTCCCCTAAATATTGCCATCTGATGGGAGCTAGGAAGCAGCGCCTTTTCCGTGGTAGCCCTTTCCCTGTGTATTGTCTGCCTCCTGAAGTTTGGCAGGACTCCACCGTCCTAGTGTTTTGTAAAGCATTGAAAACCTGGATTTCCCCTAAGTACTCGGATAAGATTGGATAATTGGATTACACATTAGAACTTTGACTTGGTACCAGTCTTTGCTGTTTTAAATGTTTTAATCTGCTTAGTTTTGTAGTTTTAATACGATTTTATATGCTGTTTTAACTTTTGATTGGGAGCTACCCAGAGTTGGTAAGATGTTAAGTGGCTATACAAATATTTTAAATAAATAAATATCTATCTGCTTTCTAGATATTTGATATTGTCCTTTTCCCAGTCCAGAACATCGTGGCTAAGAGCCACGGTGGCGCAATGGTTAGAGTG
Source organism: Pseudoxyrhopus heterurus (assembly GCA_032468235.1). NCBI lineage: Eukaryota > Metazoa > Chordata > Lepidosauria > Squamata > Pseudoxyrhopus > Pseudoxyrhopus heterurus. The sequence continues at coordinate 151,136 of JANHJO010002143.1, read as the reverse complement.
CAGTACTGCAGGCTCCTTCTGCTGACTGTCGGCTGCCTGCAATCTGGCAGTTCAAATCTCACCAGGCTCAAGGTTGACTCAGCCTTCCATCCTTCCGAGGTTGGTAAAATGAGGACCCAGA
>JANHJO010002141.1:431744-450913 GCA_032468235.1 Pseudoxyrhopus heterurus | reverse complement strand
ATGGAACGCTGTTACCTTCCCACCAAAGGTGGTCCCTATTTTTCTACTTGCATTTTTACATGCTTTCGAACTGGTAGATTGGCAGAAGCTGGGACAAGTAACTAGGGATTCGAACCGCCGAACTGCCGACCTTTCTGATTGACAAGCTCTGCGTCTTACCCATTGAGCCACCGCGTCCCAGCTTATATATTTATATATGTTTTGACAAATAAAATAAATAAATAAATATATTCTGTCTGGTAGAGTTCCTCCAGACAAGGAGATTGCCTGCATTCCAAATAGTTATTCCTAATGAGGACAGTGCAGGAATTGAATGTTCCTTTGGTTGATTCATTGTTGAGTGGTCAGAAGTCAAGTAACTGCCAACGTACACACAATGTTCATTGTCTGACATCAAAAGAAAAGTTAATTAGTATATTTTATAAAACAAAGAGATAGATTTAATATTTAATAGACTGTGATGAGAATACAAGAACTATAGAGTGCCACTGGACTAAAGCCATAAGGGCACAGAATAGGTGAATCAGAATTACATACAAGAATGGCAAATACTTGGTAAAGGCAGGAGCAATCAACAGAAAAAAGAAATAACTGCAGAAATATGGGAATTTTTTTTTTAGGAGATGGGGAGGAAAGTGTTTAAAGTTGTCAGATTTTGGGTTCAAATACACAGAATGTAAAAAGAATTTTAAAGATTAAGATTAAATTGAAATAATTAAATTGAAACTTTTCTTATTGGGATCAATTCTTTTCTAACCCATTAAAAAGAACCATGGAACATTGTTCTTATATATGATTACTGTTGCAAAATTATTTTATGCACAAAAATAGAAAGATTCTGAAATACTTACAAAAGAGGAATGGATGGTAAAGATAACAGATTAACAGAGATGCCAAAATTGATGTGTGTTTATGGAAAGTTTATTTATTTTCACTTACTTATTTTCTTTGCTTTTCTTACTTTTTTTCTTTCAAAAGTTGTATTTATTTATTCTTTTAAAAAAACTCTTTAATAAAAAATGTACAGCTCAAAATATGATCAAGGTCCATTTGTATACAATTGAGTTATTACAGTTTTTGAAGGACTTTCTAGCATCCATCTTGTTCTATCTTCATTACAGATGATGAAAACATTTTTTTCTACCAAGAACATGATATATAGAGTGCATCCTTATACCTACTTACCTGAGAAAAACCTTCCTGAGTTCAGTGAAGTTTACTTCTTAACAGAGATGAATAGGAATGCATTATTAAGATGGCATCCAATATTCCTTTTTTTGCTGATGGAACTTTGTCAATGGCTATAGAAGATACATCTTCCATCAGTCAAAGTAGGCAATTTCCCCTTTCTTCTGTACTTGTTCAAGTCTTCTTTAGAAAGTTAGTGATGCTCTGGAATAAATTGTGGGAGGGAACATTAAACTTTTAGTGGAAGGAGATTAATCTCTTCCAAATGCTGCTTATGAAAAAAAAATTCTTTAATGGATAATGGAATACCACTTTCCTTAATATGTTTCTTGTTTTAAATGGAACAAGTAAATGTTTTTTTTAAAAAAACATTGAAATGCATTCTAGGGTGTTTACTTGTGTTTAAATTCTATATAGATAGCTCTGGGCATTTAGATATACAAACATGTTCCTAGGTATATGTTGAAGATGAAGTAATATTCACTGATGGGAAACTAAGTAAAGAAAATTTGAACTGGATTATTCAGCTTCAGTTAATTGATATGCCCAGGTAAATAGCAACTTAGAATTAATCAGTTATGGTACTCTTTCCCTAATGATTATTATCAATATAAGCAGTTTCTATGAAGTTCTGCCTTAGGCATGAAAGCTGGCTGGGTGACTTTGGGCTAGTCCCTCTTTCTCAGTCCAAACCACCTTACAGAATTGTTAGTGTGTGGAAAATGGGAGGACAATGGAGTAGCTGTGTTTGCCACTTTGAATTACATATAAAAATAATAAAGTTGGGATAAAAATAAATGAATACATGTAAGTAAGAAAAAAAGAAAAAGCAAGAAATCAAAACGAAAACGAAAACTGCAAGAAGGGAAAAAAGAAAAAGATACAAAAGAGTGTTTAATTTTCTTTGCAGCATTTATAAATACAATTATAAATTTAATTTTTTATTCGATGGTTATTTATTTACTTATTTATTTAGTATAACTGCCCATCTCAGGCATGTGAGTCTGGGAGATTGGACAATCATAAAATCCATTAAAAACCAGTAAAATAATATGTGCATACATACATACATATCAGCCCAGAAAAGTCAGTATAACAAGGCCCTTAACACACTTAATGCCTTGGGTCCAGGCCCATAACTAAGTGTTCAAGGCTTACCAAAGGTCTCCAACCTTTGCGGCTTGGCAGCCTGACTCAGGGTGGGGAGAGAGGAACTGGGCTACATGAGTGGTGGGCCGGTGCATACACGCATGCAGCTTGACTTGTGTGAGCGGTGCCCAGCACACACAAGCATGTGTACACAGCTCAACTTACACAAGTGAAGCTGCGCATCCATGTGCATGTGTGCCAGCCTGCTGCTCATGCAAGTCAAGCTGTGCACTCATTCTGGCCTGCCACTCATGTGGCCCACTTCCAAATAAGCCATGGTCCGGTAGTGTGCTGCGGCCCTGGGGTTGGGGGGCCCTGCTCTAGACAATTTCTCTGATGACATATACCAATGATACATTATTTTATAAATATTCTCTTTAAGATTACATTGTGAAAATTTCAATCCTTTCAGCCACATATTCTCTCATTGTTCCATCTGTATATTATAACTAAATTTTAGCCTATTTTATTATATATTTTTTCATTTCTTCTGTTTCAAACATCAACAAAACTGTATATATTTTGCAATTACATGTTCATCATTTGTATACAACTCTATTTCAAACTCAGTCTTACAAAGTTTAAGACTGAGAATTAAACTTTGAATTCTTTTGTTTATTTTAAGTCTTTCTAATGTTGTAAATAAGAAAACTATTGCAAATTATATCCACCAGCCACCAGATGTTCTCCTGATTTTATTTTACATACTCCTTGACAAAATTCTGATATCTTCACTAGTTCGTTAATTGTGTTTGCCTTTTATTTCTTCTCTATAAAATCTTTCTTGTGCTGAGAAACAAAGATTTGTCTAGGAACAGCCTGAGTTTATATCTATTCTATATTCTCAATATGGCACTTCTAATATAATGATTTTTAAAAAACCACATTAACCTTAATTTTATCATACCACAAAAATACATGCCATCCAAATCTCAGGTTATGTCCTTCTAACTCCCAAATCCTTCTGTTTCTCAGCAATACACACACACACACACACACACACACACACACACACACACACACACACACACACACTATTTAATCCAAATCAAGTAGCAAATTAAAAATACAATTTAAAATCAGGTAAATCTATCCTACTTTCCTTTGCATCTTGTAAGATCTTATATTTAACTCATGTTTTTTTCCTTGCCACACAAATTTAAATATATCCTTCTGCCACAGTTAAAATGGTGCATCGTCAAAATGTATATTTTCTGAAAATAAAACATCATTCAAGATAAGACATTATTTTTTATCACAGAATTTCTCTCCAGTAATGACAGTTGTAATCTCTCCCATCTTACCATTTCTTTTTAAATTTCATTACATGCCTTCACATAGTTGTTTTGAAATACACAATTCATATTTGTCATAGTTATACCCAGATATTTTACATACTCATCAATTCTTTTATATCTTCTATATTCACATCTGGCAGTTTGGTCTTCTGTTTATTAATCCTGAAATCTTTTAATTTGACCATTAGAATTTCAATTCCCTTTAAAGGATCCTATTGAATTAACATTTGCAAACATCTGCAAAAGTTCTTAACTTATAAATTTCTTTTTTAATCTGTACTCCCACAATCCTATCATCTTTTCTTATAGCTCAATTCGATATTTCAAGAATCAAACTCAATAAAAGCGAAGACAGTGGAAATCTTTATTTTGTTCTCTTTTTGTATCTCTCATGGTTTTGTTAGATATCCATTGACAATTTTTATGCTTTCTGTGAAATGTAAACTAATCTTTCCTATTTTATAAATTCTCTTCAAAATTAATGTCTTCCAAAGTTGTGAACAAGAAGGCTGAGTTTACATTGTCAAAGATTTCCTCTGTATCCAAGATTAATGAAGCTTGTTTTTCATTACATTGTTCAAAATATTCCAAAATGTCCAACACATTTCTAACGTTGCCCTTTAACTGTTTTTTGAAGTAAAAACCCACATTGATTTTCATGAATACATTCTTGCATGATTAATTTCAGGCTATCAGCTAAAATCATTGTGTACAGATTGCAGTCAATATTCAATAATGATACCAGGTTATAGTTTCTTGTCAAAGTCAATCTTATCCCTATTAAGGTATTAATGCTATTTCGGCTTCTTTCCAACTCCCTGGCATCTATCATCACAGCAGGATAGAATTCATTGTGATTTGTAAATATCATAAAAGTCTATCCTCAAAACATTTATAATAACCCAGGAATCTATCTGGTCCAGGCATCCAAAAAAATTGGCTAAAATTTTAATATTTATTAATAATCTTTATTAATTTTCACTAGAATCCAGTAGGGTTGCTCTAAATTTCAAACAAAATGCTTTCTCCAGATTATCTAGCTCTCTTTCTAGCTCTCTCTTTCTATCTTATTCTCTAAAATTTCCATTTCATCATTACATCCAGATACTGTTTATAGAGCTTTCCATCTTCTTAATTTCTTTTTTGATGTCCTCTACCATCTTTACAAGTCTTTCATCCATTCATTTTTCAAAAGCTTTCAATTTAATATCAAGTGATACAGCTAATTTACTGACCAGTTCAAACATTTTCTGAAGCAAAACTAGTGTAATTCCTCTCTCTTCTAGTGATCCTTCTCTCCACTCCATTCTGCTACTTTTCTGATGGTTGCCATTGTAATCCAAATTTTAATCCAAAAATGAAGGGGTCATAAACAAGGGAAAAAGCAAAGATAGGTTTCCACCGGGTTTTTTTTCTCTTTTGTGTTCCTCTGTCCTTAAGCCTTTTGTATCAAGTGACAATCCACAGTTATAGTCAACATGACAGTCAACACCTCTATAATTGCAGGCATCATCACAGTCTAGCTCATATTACCTTTATTTTTTGTTTTGTAAAATTCACAAATTGTTTACACTCTTTAGTAGTAAACAAAATTTTTTCCCATCAAGGTCTGATTTGTTTATCTATTTTAATTCCAATTTGTTCAAAAGCACTTTTAATTTTTCCTTAACAATAATCTTTCAAAATAACTTTTCCCTTTGTCCATCTTAAACTTTCTTACATCGACTCTTTGTTAAAAAAATTCCTGAAAATTTCAAAGTCTTTAAAACCTTTATTCTTTTATAAGAAAGAAATTCACCACATGGGATTTTCTTATTCTCCTGCTCAAAAAATCTCTATTGATATAATGGTATGTGGGAAAGATCTTGGGAGACTGGGCAAGAGTTGTCCCAAAGGTGCTTTTTCAAAAGGCAATTGGACTTTATTTTTCCTTAAAGACATCAGAACTAAAAAAGCTTCTTGGACGAGAAGCAAAATGTATTAAAGGAAAAACAAAAAAGCACTTTTGGGACAACTATGACCTGGATGACTGAGAATCTCCATAGACATTGGACAAAGAGTTTTTTACAAGGGAATGATCAGATAATAAACAGCATAGCTTGCAACTGGGTAGTGAATTGGACAAGAGACTCAGAAGAAACCCTTCCTAGTTTTTCAGGCTGTAAAGGAGACAGGGGGAAAACTAAATATTCAAACTTACAAGATTCTGCTAATGAGGCTTTACAGTGAAGTAGAATTAGCTCATTTAGTTGTGTTCCTTTCTGGTCTACTTTGCAAAGCTGATTTCTATCATGCAAATCTCTTCTCTGACCATTGACAACATTTCTTTGCTCAGTCTACAGGTCTTTCTCACACACCATTACATCTTTAATGTAAATTACCTACATTTGGAGGTGATTGAGAAATGAAGCTCATGTAAATCTAATATTCATATCGGCTACATTTCAACTCTGAACCCATCAGCTCCGGAGTGCTCAGCTCATGAACTGACTGCAAAACCCCCAGTTCCTGCATTCTGCTCATGAGGAGCAGCTGTCCAGAGGGCAAGTGGGTGATCTCACATCTCTCCTTTTTCTGGAGAGACACTACTGGCTAGAATTCATCATCTGGCTGCTCATCTTTACCACAGTGCTGTCCCTGCTCCTTCAAGGAACACCCAGTTCACATGATCGTCACTGGAAAACCCAAAATAAATATATTCCTAATATTATTTTGCTGAACAATCTATATCCCTTGACTCAAGTAATATATTTTAAGGTAGTGTTCAAGCAGTAAATTATCTGTCTGTATTACATAGCATGGGAAATTATCATCTTAATTAAATACCCCCCAAATAATATCTATGTGAAATGCAGAAGCAGTTCTGGTTACAGAACTGATTAATTAAATTACAACGAAAAACACAAAATAGATAAAATAAATTTATAGTGTCTTAATTTAACCATAATTATTTACACTATGGAAAATCAATTCCTATCATATTTAAGTTATTTAAATTGATATCAAATTGAACCCTTATAACACATCCATATATACCTGGAACTCTGTGTGTAATGCAACAAGTGAACAATTCCATTCATCAAAAGTTTACTAAAAGCATGGCTAGCCAGGAGAAAAGAAGATCTTAAGGAGCAGACAAAGATTAATTATACCTGTGCTCATACAGCAATGTTTGTATTCAAAACAAATTATATTTGCTTGTGCTTAAACGATGCATAAATCTGATCCATGCAGATGAACGTGTGTTCAGGATGACTGAGCACACTTGTTTGAATGTCATATTTATCCCTGTATTTTGTCAGAAAATTAACTTCTTTGGAGTTTGTGCTTGAGCTGAGCATATGGTTGTTGATCTCTGGAGATGACAGTCTATCTGAGCAATAGCTCCTTATGGTTTCAGCTCTCCTCTGCTGGCAGATGCTTTGGGCTTTTCTACAATTAAGTGGAGATCATCACTGTTTTCTTTGAGCACTGCTGTGCCTTGTACTCTGAAGTGTTTTGTTAATCACTGTCTGCCTTCGACAGAAGCTGCCAAAGCTCTCATTAAGTTTGAATTTTGAGATGTCATGCTCGAATGATGGAATTTCAACCCTTTTCTGCATGAATGGAATTGGCTGTGGAGAGGTGCTGGGGATGGGGGGGAGGAGGACTCTAAAGTACATTTGTTTTACATTTAATCTGGAACAAAAATAAAATAGGAACTTTGCCTTCAACTTTGTTATAAACCCAGAAAAAATCTTGCATCTGCTCTTCCCCAAACTTCATAATTACAGGGCACTAACCTTGTCATCTGCAGGGCATACTCTGTTGCTTTCAATTAATAATCCATCACTGCCTTGTTCACAATTTGAACTTTAAACCTTCCTTCCTATCCCAAACATTGGGCTCATTATTGTGTGGGAGTCATTGCAAATGACATGACAGATGCTTGACATCCGTTAAAGGGTGACGTAGAAATGTATGCCATGATGGGTTTTTGATAAATTCTTATTGGATCAAAAATTAATGTTATTTTTGCCCTTCAAGAAAAATTGCCTGCACATGTTTGCAAATAGAAAACAAAATGCATCTGTTGCTGGTTTAATGATTTGCAGCACCAAACTAAGTGTTTGGGGAAATACAGTATGAAAAGATTGCCCATTTCTCATGGTAAAGCTATTTGTTTCATCTGGATCCATAAAAGTATGCCTTAAAGAAAAAATTAGACTAATTAACTGCATTGCTTAATCATTTACAGTCATAAACTTTTAAAGAATTGATTAAGGCAAATACGCAGCCACGTATCTCAGAAAAATAATATTTTCATGATGAATAGGACAGTTCACAGTCCTGGTAACAATTCAGCTTAAAAGTACATTATTGAGTATAAGTGCTGGATTGGATTTGTATGCATGATTTTGCCTCTTAATATGTATGAAATACAAAGGTGTATAGATGTTAGGGAAGATAAAATTTCAAGACAATGCAAGCTATCCTCAAAAGGAGATTTTGAGTTCATCGCTATTGATATTGTTCATGTCAAGCAGGTATAGGCAATATGTAAACCACAAAGGTCTTTTCTGTAAATCTCAGGATTTTTCTGACTACAGTTGCTGAGAAATGGTGGAATAATTTCTACCTTTCAGACAGAAAACACATTTAAAAAAAAAGCAGAGAGCCTACATATGTATAGCCTAAACTCTGTGTATGAGCATGCTCTCAAGGTAAGTAGGATCATCCCTCACAAAATGGCTCCCACATGACCATCCTATATGTTGGAAGATGATGTGAAAAGGTATTGCTTCTTAACATTAATTGTGTGTGTATGTGTGTATGCCCTTTTAAGTTGAAGCCTGGCATAACCAGTTTACAATTTTGATTTCCTAAGGGCCACAGCATGAGCACTCAGTTCTATAGAAATTTCAAACCAATGTTGTCTTGCCCAAATTTATCATTCTAAACATATGAAATACCTATTCCTTTGAGGAATATTTAAAGGCAGGATTATATATATGAACACACAAGATTATACTAATGTCAGTGGTGACCTACCTACCTAAAGAGATCCAAGTTCAGCCCTTCAATTCTGTTCATCCTTATCTAGCACCAATTTTCTTCTGACTGTTACTTGATCAGATTCTTGTGAATAGATTTCAATAAATCATTTATGCTGCCAACTACATGAATGGTCCTGATTCTTTGTGCCTGACAGTGTTGGTCTCAGGGTGCAAAATACAAGTATCCAGAAACCATCCATTAGCTCCTATCTGGTATTCAGCTCCTGTGTACTTATACCTACCAGCCTGGCAGCTGTTATCAGCAAAACATAAAGGTTCCTAAAAAAATCTAGTAGCTCCTAACATTTGCAAAAAAAAAAAAAGCTTACATACAGTATATGCATACAGTATATATGTAGCCTTTTCACGTATTTATCAACTTGCTCTATAAGAGAGAATAAAGGTACTAAATCTGAACTTCTGATCCAGAATGTTCTACATTTTTTTTAACTGGATACATGTCTTTTATGTAAAAGGCAGATATGTCATGAGACTTAACAGTGAAATATTGCAAAGCAACGTTGAAATGGCATAGCTTGGTGGCCTCCTGCCACTGATCTGTAACCAGGTGACATGCCCTGTTTCCTTTAGAGATATGTGCCACAAAATGCTACAATCCCTCTTGCTGCTTTATGCTTCATTTTCAAAAAATAATACCTGACTGATAAAGGGAGAAACACTTTTCTTTTTTGGTATACAGAGCTGGCGATGATGTTGCATGAAATATAGCCAAGCTCGTGATAGTTGATATTGTCATAAAATGTCCATGATCATGGAACAATCTTTCATGCTATCAGCTTAGGTTGCCAGACTTCTAGCTGAAATATACGTGTTGCTTGCAGTAGCTGGCAGTGTGACATCCATCACCATCATGTTTCCCACCCAAAAGAATCACCATCAGAAAAATGGTATTCCAAGTATAGAAATAATAATCTCAAATATTACAGGTAGTCCCTGACTTACAATCATAGCTGAGGCCAACATTTCTGTTGCTAAATGAGATATTTGCCCCATTTTATGATCTTTCTTGCCACAGTTGTTAAGTGAATCACTACAATTCTTAAGTTAGTAACATAGTTGTTAAGTGAATCTGGCTTCACCCAAAGACTTTGCTTGTCAGAAGTTCACAAAAGGTGATCTGCAGTTGTCATAAAAGAGGACACTGCAGTTGTCATAAATATGAGTCAGTTGCCAAACGTCCAAATTTTGATCATGTGAACATGGAACTGCTGCAATCGTCGTGAATCGTGAAAATGCTCATAAATCAACTTTTTTCAGTGCTATTGTAACTTCAAATGGTCACTAAATGAACTGTTGTAAGTTGAGAACTATCTGTATATGATTAAGTATGTTGATAAAAAAACCCAATATTTACTTGCTTTTTTAGGTATCCCTGCACATTATATAGGTCTATATCCATATATGACACCTTAACAATGAGATCTCTCTTTCCTCTGTGCATCCCTGTGTGCCCTCCTCTACAGAATATCATAATGAATGAACAGAAGAAGAGAGTCCATTAGTGGATAATGGACCACTGGAAGATATTGCACTAATGGCAAATTTATCCAGAAGAACTGAATTGGATAAAACCAGTTCATTTAATAAGTTTTTGATTAGTAAATCTTTTGCTGTATATGAAACTGCAAATTTGTATTTGTCTAAAAATAACTTAAGCATATGTCTCAGACAAGTTCCTCCTTAGTTCGCATGAAGATAAAGTGAGGGCGGGGAAAGCCTGTTCAGACTTGGAAGGTTATGTCAACCGAAAAAGGTAGCCTTGACTAAGAAACTAATGCCATAGGTCAGGACTACTTTTATTGTAACAGCTATTTATTGGACCTCAACATGCTTTGTTGTTCCTTATTTCTCCCAAACAGAGCTGGTACATAAGTTGGGGAGTTTCCTGGATTTATGGCTGCTAGTCCAGTAATAAGTGGAGGCATGTCCAACAAGGCTGTCACACAACTGGAGTGCCAAATGTGACATTTTGTCAGTCACAGTCATGGTCCCTCAAGGCTTTCTCATCACCCAATTGGACCATTTTAATGGTTCTATATAAAGATGTCCTTGCAGATCATCTGAAAGCTTAAACTGGCTGAGCCTGAAGCAGTAGTTGTAATTGTTGTCATTCAGATAACCCTTCTTCTCTAGAGACTGCAGTAACTGCGAATAAGCTTCCAGATGCAATTCATGGTACTGGTTATCACTTTAAAGTCCTTCTTGGCTCAGGACATGGGTTATCTCAGAGACTGCATACTCCGAAGTGAATCTGCCTATTTGGAAAGATACAGTATAGGAATAAGATTCTGCTGAGGTTCCTGTTTCAAAAATAGTTCCATCTAAAAGGACCACTTGCAGGACTTTCTTTTATGGAAAAAACTTCCTTGCCTGCTGTCTAATCAGTTTCCGTAAATACGTAAAGAATAAACCTTTGGGAACTTAAAGTTTGGTTTATGCATCTGTTTGTAATTTCCATTATACTTTATATTTTTTATTGTTAAGTTGTTTTTAATCCTCTATTGTGTCTGCGTATACCACTCTGAAACACTGGGAGTAGACTGCCATAAAATATTAGAAATAAATAAAAGATAAATAAAACTGTGCATCTGCAAAGTGTGCTTGCTTAACATGTTGTATATTTGTTAGTTTGTATATTTAATTATCTTAGTTCACCTGGAGCTACAATATGCAGTGAATATATTTAAACAGATGACATGACACCAGTTTTTGTTTAAATATTAGCTCATAACAAAGAAAGCATGAATAAGCATAACAGCCTAGTGTGTGCAGTAACTTTGAGGAAACAGATGTTATGTGTTTATTTTATTTATTTCCACTTATAGTCCACACTTTATCAACAATATGCCACATAGGAAAATAGTAAAACAAATTAATGTTAAACCTTCTACTTGCTCAGATTCTTTTTCAAAATGTGGCATACACTCAAAGTGAAAGAAGTTGGGTGTATTCATTCTTTCCTCCTTGGATCAATCTCTCACTACATGTTTTTGTGTACCTCAGTGACCTTAACAAGATAAAACCTGTGGGTTTTCCCATACATTTGGTTAATCTTCTAGTAGTCTAGGCAATCCTTAAGTGTCACTGGGGTCTTCTACTGCCAACTGTGTAGGTTTTGCTCTCTTGGGATGGATTGAGTATGCCCCACATCTGCTATTGTTTCTCAGCTATGTGATCTGGTTCCTGACTATTCCTTCTCTTAAGAAAGAAAAAGTATTCTGATAATGACACCAGAACTCACTGTTTCTATTAAACTAATAATAATAATCTGCTTATTCTAAATATATTTATTTATTGGATTTGGATCAATAAATAAGCTTTTTTTCAGTCAATTTTATCGTGTCTTGTTCTAAACATTTGACCTTATATTCTTAGCAATGATATTTAATAGCAATCTTAGGGTCCAATGCTCACATTTATCTTTGCACTGTGTTTTTGCATAAATTAATTAAAACATATTCAAGAACCTATTAATTTGTATCCTTCAGTTCAATCTCCAAGCACAGCATGGAGCTTTTCCTAGATATTTTCAGCACTCTCTCACAAAACCTGTGAAGCCAGGGCCATTGCAAATCCTATATTTTAAACTCCTCACATTAAAATCAGCCTTCTTGGAGACAATTACCTTGGTGTGATGAGCATGCAAACTTTCTTCCTTTCCGCAAACTGAATTATTCATTGGTTTTACTACATAAACAGAAGGTTGAATTAAGGCCAGTTACCACCATTCTCCCGAAGGCTGTGTCAGCATTCTGAAAATCTGTTGTAATATCTACAATATATCCAATATCTGTGGTCCCCTAGAATTTTCATTACAAAAAATTGTATTGTCAAAGAGCCCCCCCTTTTTTACTACAACTGTGCAGAAGTCATGAGTGGCTTTTAGTATCCTAAGATGAATGACGAAGGGGCTGCCAGTTTTATCTCTTCATAATGAAAAACAAATCATTCCCATTGTTGTTGGCTTTTTGTCTGTAGCCAACAAAGACTCATTATCTTAGGTGAAGTCTCATTCTACCAGAGCCACTGCCACTTCAGCTTTCTTCTTTATGATGTGATGTGCCTTTTTCCTGATCTTTGAAGACCTCCTATTTAGGTCCAGCCCTTGACATTTATAAAATATATGTGGAAATATATGTCAAATCTTAAGGACCTATACGTTTTTACAAAAAAAAAGTTAAAAATGGATTAAGTAGGTTATCTGTACATTCACACTACTCAGCCATACCTTTCATAAGTAGTTTATTTCACCGATATTTAATGTTTTTCATAGGTTGCTTAGGCAGTCTTGGAAATTGAGAAAACATGATGAACTTTGCCAAGGAACATAGCACTATGGTTCCTGTCAAAAATTCTTCAGGACATTCTAATGCAGCTTCTGTATAATGACCTTATCCCCATATGTGAATACTTGGATGACAACTCAAGGAAACTTCATTACAAGTAATCATCTTTTCCTATCTGAAGTACTGTACAGATTTAGTAATCTATAGAGCTGACATTCTACAGCAGAAAAAATATATACTTTGAACTATCTTTAATAGTAATAACAATGTAGGAAATTCTATTTCTACACAAAACAGGCAGTTTCAAGCAGCAAAGATCTGTTCAATAAATTGTTATGCATCTAGCATTAGTAACATAATACGGTTGAAGAAAAAAAAACTTATTAACTCACCATAATGAATACTGTGGCAGAGATCCTTTAGACAAAGAGGTGGCGAACTGACTAGCAACTGACAGAAAGCAAATATTGTGTTCTCCAAAGATGGAGATAACATTCTGGAGTTTATTCTCCCCAGTCCTTGTGCATCCAGGGCAATGGTTGAAAACAAAAAGAGTTTCCAAACCAAAAACTCAAGCTAACATAAAATAAAAGGTCCAACTAATGTGAAACTTATTCTGCCTTACAGACAGGTTAAGTAAGCCTTCCAACCTCAGTTGTGGGTGCAAGCAATGCCTTAGCAATAGCAATAGCATTTAGACTTATATACCTCTTCATAGTGCTTTATAGCCCTCTCTAAGAGGTTTACAGAGGCAACATATTGCCCTCAACAATATGGGTCATCATTTTACCGACCTCGGAAAGATGGAAAGCTGAATCAACCTTGAGCTGGTGAGGATCGAACTCCTGGCAGTGAGCAGTGAGTTAGCCTGCAATACTGCATTCTAACCACTGGGCCACCATGGCCCCTTCCTTATATATTCTCTAGTTTCCTTCCTTTTCTCTGAGGAAGTAGTTCCAAGTTGAGGAACCAGCTCTCTTCTTTATGTGAGTTGAGCCTAGGCCACGTAGCAGAGAAGAGGGGAAGACTTTGTTTAGACAGGCCTGGTAATCCAGAAGCTGCTTTTTCTGCAGCCTTTTCATTGTCATCTTCTGGCATCTTCCTTGAGACTTCTTCTCCAATCCCACTTCCCTCTTGCTCTTTTTTATTGTAGCCTTTAGGCTCAAATAGACACTAAGTCTGCTGAAACTCACATTCTGCTGTGGTGACTTACTCAAAAGGAGTCTGGTCACTATGTGGAATGTTTATTGTGTGTCAGATTTTATGTTGTTCTGTATTGCAATTTTTTCTGCTTGGAATAAAAAAAATGCTTTGATATAAAAATTTAGAAGGTTTAAAGAAAGATAAGAAATCAGCTTCTTCTGTTGAGGGTAGAGTTATCTAGTTCAATATTACTGTACAGATATGTCAAAGTTTCATTCCAATTGTTGAACACATTTATAATATTCACTGTAATAAAAATCAACAAAAACAGAACAATAGGATCTTGTAGCTCAATAGTGGTTTAGTTGTTCATAATAGAAACTAATGTTTTTGCCACTTATTGACTAATCTATCCATGAAGAATGTAATCAATAGCATTTTCCTATACAAGATAATAACAAGAGGTCTTGCCAAGATTTTCAGCCAAACAGTAATTAGTTGTGATTTCTTCTCTTGGTAAATTAAATCTAAATTGAAGGCTTCCCAGACCTGCCCCAAATTTCAAGGATAAACATAAGGAAAACTTCTGTGTGGAACATCTAAAAACATAGATGGCACTTGGGCTACGCAGAGGAGAGATATTCATTTTTAAGTATCAGATCTTCTGGAAGTGCCTTGTAAAACAATTGCCATGGGATACAAGGAGATGGATATTTTCATTTATTCATACAGGGCCTGATGTGGAATGCAGCTGCTTAGAAAGGGCAGAAAACTATATCCTTCTCAAAACCACCTCTTAGCAGAGCTTCATTTGCTGCTAAAATTGGGCTCCATTTTCTTCTCTGTATTCCTTAGGTCAGGTTGGAGCATAAATACACAAGTGGATCAAAATTACAACGCAGCTCCTGAAATTGTTAAGACTTTTGCAATTAATATTCATTTGTTTACATCTAGTTTGTTGTGCAAAGTGTGCAATGACATTTAGTTACACATACATTAATTAAATATTTAATTATTTTATTTACTGATTAAATACATTTAATTAATTTCAGTTCCTGGTACATTCATTTCAGGGTTATCCCTTATACACCCTTATGATTCTGTGAGCAACCCTCAGAAATTATGTGCAGGACCGATGAACAAGACTACCATTTAGAAGAAGCTTACATGGATAGTTGCTGTATCACCTAGGCATTTGGTTAAATGTTGAAATACTAAGAATTCATGGGACCTAATGCTTGCTTTTGTTAAATTCTTTCAGACATTGACCTGAATGGGGCAGCACATACATATATTATTTACATAACGTCTATTGCATGCGTAGAGGGGCAATAGACCTGCCTGTACAGCACAGGCATTAGCTTTGGTGATAAATGCCTAGTTCTTCCTTGAGAGGATTATTAAAAGAGTCCTCTAGAGGACAAAAATGGTGGAAGGCACACATTTAATAGTTCAGGTACAAAGAGTCAGATTGTGCCAGTTGGCAAAAGTTAGCAGGAAGCTGTCACAATAAATGGCAGCAGCTGCTCATAGTTCTAAAGAGTATGTCCCAGTCAGAACTGAAAACTGATGGCATCTACATTAATACTACCTTAATAGTCCATCTGCTACTCCATAGGGTCCCTAGCTGCTGTATGGAGTCACAGGCATTTGACAGGCAGTCTCTGTATGCCAGATGAGCATTGTGCCAAATGTTTGAGGCTGCCTTGTATCATTCTGTTCTGTCAAACTTTCCCTACTCATATATCAGGTAAGGAGTTATGAGGGTTTTTAGGGGAAAAAAAAAAGCTACGCATCATTGCTTTTAGCATCAGGGCAGCCAGGAGTTTGGAAGGAAAATTGTTTTGGTTACTCCCATCTCTTTTTATTGACAAGACACAGAAAATAACATTGGCTTCCTGTTAGCTTTTAGTGGCTGTGTTAACAAAGGATAGAAAGAAGCTTTGCAGCAGCATCAATCACTGGTTCGACTTTGCATTTCATAAACCACTCTCCTATTATTTCAGGTAGCAATGAAAGCACATACAAAAATCACAGGAACCACAGGAAAAAAATTAATCAAAATATGAACAGAAAGAGGTCGTTCTAAAATTATTCACTGCACAACTATGTGGCAGCCTTGTTATATATCATTTCATGCAAGAACATGTGTCCCACATCTTTAGAGCTTTTTGCAACTAAGTTGGAATGAACACTGCCACATCTTTAGGAGCGCAAAACATAAGAGCACCTAGAAAAGCTAAGTAGCACTTAAAGCATTCAGAAATGCCAGAATGTGAAAACTGATCTTTCAAAAGACTGAACGTTGTAATTGTTTGTGATACATTATTAGTGCATTGTGGTAGAAATCCTTATGTAAATAAAAAGAATCCACTGTATCAAAACTTTATTATTGTATCAATATTGTTATTATATATAGCCAAACACCATGCATTCTGCTGGAAACAACCTGGAGTGATGCAATGATCTGTTCTGTAAAACAAAACAGTATTAGAGGTTTTGCTATCTAGTGTAGGAAACTATTTACTTCACTACGTTGTACTTCCATATTTGCAAAGAAAATAAGTATAGATATACTGTAAATCTCCACGTCTCCTTCATTCCACACAACAAAGATTTGTAGCATTACCTCCCATCGAAAGGGAGAAGTGCTTAAACATCATATTTGCTTGAAGTAATTCCAAGAAGATTCAGTTATGCTTACTCCGAAGCCTATTTAGTACATCCTCATCTGTACTAAAAAACCACCACATGAATCCTGGAACATTGATGATTGTAAGTATTTACAGTATGCAGAATTTCTTTTTACTTTACGGAGAGGTTTGTCTCCCAAAAACACTTTCACTGTAATCCAGAAATAATTGTATTTCAAGCATGGCTGCTTCTAAACATAGTGTTTGCAATGGCTTTCCTATTCAGTGCAATGGTGGAAATGGATTCACATTTAAACTTACTTTATTACATAAAAATGCTTGTTCCTTTGAAATGAATGCTGAAGCAATCTTTTATTTTTTTGATTGCTGCTTATATTCCTTGTGTTTTGTTAATAAATTTAATTTAAAAGAGTGCATCTTAATTTGGTTGGTTTAATTATTTTTGTTGTATATTTATCACGGAGAAAGATTCTGTCTGTCTTCTTCCTGGCTTTGGGAACTATGGATCATGTATCTTCTGACTTTGAAGAGTTGTTATTTCCTGTTCCATCAGCAAATGAAACTGTTTGGCTAACTCATTTTGTAGCAGTAGTTTAGCTCTTTGAAGTTACTCTGGAAATATTCTTAACTTCCTAGGAGAGTTTCACGAATAGATATTAGAAGTTAACAACATTATAATTTACTAATGTGTTTATAACTACTTGAACAATAAATTACAGAAAAGCTGTACTAGCCTTTTAATTACTAGTGACCTTTAGGGTATTTTAGTATAGATTTAATTCCAACTATAAAGCTGGAGCAACTTCACCACCATCTGATTCAATTCACTTAGTGATCCCATGAGAATACGACAAAATTTCAAAGGTCCTCAGGGGTATCACTTTTTCTTGAGTAAGGAATCTAATTTTCTATTGGAGTTGTGATATAATTTCACTTTATTGTCATAAACACAATGAATATTCGTTAAATGGACATTAATGCACAATTCTATGGGTTTTTCCTCCACAAATAGGGCTCTGCTTTCTTTGAAATCTTCTGAAAATAGTCTGGTGTGTTTGTGATTTTAAACTAAGAGTTCCCTATACCATTCTTTTCATGTTCTGAAGTTTTCTTTTCAAGGTGGAAGTGCCACAATAGAAGAGATTTTTCTTGATGGTTTTCCAAAATACCATAAACATTATATCATGTGAGAATGCTAGATGAAATTAGTAAGCAACTTGAAAGCAGTAAAGCAGCTTGCTGGTGGCATTACTATGATGAAAATAAATCTAAAATATTTTTAAATGAAAACATTGTGTTTTTCCTTACTTTTTCAAAGTCTTTTTAATTACCCCCACACACACTTTCTTTATTAATCTATGCTTGTTTGTATAGTATGGATTGTGTTAAAAAGGAACATTTTACAATTTGGCTTCATAGAAGTTTTTTAACTTTGTTCTCACGCTGAAGTGACTGGATGTACAACATGCAAATGTTATATCTCCTGATGAATCTAAAATTAACATGAGCCACTACTGTCTTTGACTGACACCTTTTGGATCTTTTCAAGCTTCTGCAAACTACTGTGTGTAGGCACTTCTAAAGAAATTGTCACTCATTTTAGCCACTCAATCAACATTTGTCACATTTTTGCATACTTTCATGAAAAACCCAACCTGGCACACCAGATGTGGCAAATTTATGGAAATGCAATGCTTTCATGCTGAAATGCCTTATGCAACAGAAGAGGGCAGTGCATAATAAGCTTGGTTTGCAGCACTATGTATCAGACTATTATAAAACCTTCTCCTTCTATAACCCTCTGTTTTTTGAAACAATCAGCCATAACAACTTCATCCATATTGTTTTTCTTTGGAGGCTTGATAAGTAGCTAGTCAAAATGTTGCAAATCATACCTCCTTTTGTCATTTCTCTAACAGATATCGTAGGAACAATACATGCAACAATATTTAGAGCATACCTAGAACAGGTTATAAATGAAGTGAATGCCATCAAAGTTTGATTGTTGTCCCGGATATCATGCATAAGAGAAATCCCACTTATTTGCATAAGAGAAATCCCACTTATTTGAACCTCTGTATCGCTGGCTGATTTGGCTGTTTCCCAAGTCGGTCAAGTAAACAAAAGTAGTATATGGTATATAACTTTTAAGCTATTTTTTATCCTACCTTTATTATTTTTGTAAATAACCTAATACCTCTTCTTCCTCCCCTGCCCCCCACAACAACACTGTGAGGTGAATTGGTTGGTCAAAGTCACCCACCCAGCTTTCATGCCTAAAACATAGTCTTCTAGAGCCTTGGTTGTGCAGAGGTTAGAGTGCAGTACTTGTAATTAGTACTTAGCTGCCAGCTGCCTGCAATTTAGCAAGTTCAAATCCTACCAGGCTCAAGG
>JANHJO010002141.1:415125-425539 GCA_032468235.1 Pseudoxyrhopus heterurus | reverse complement strand
TCCAGTCTCACCCAATTTGCCAAGGTATTGTTCAATACATTTAATAAAGATTGGAAGTGCTCCCTGACATCAGTCATTAGTGCTTCAGTCTCTTCTTGCAAGTCCCGAGTGCTGCCCTGCAGAAAAGAGGGATAATAAATTATGTACACTGGGATGTGTCATGCCTTCAGGACACTTTGCATCAAACATTTTTTAGAGTACTCCTCCCCAGGTTTTTCTCACCTTCCCTCTTTCTGTGCATGCTTTTGCTGCACAAACTATGAAATCAATATACCATCTTAAATGCTGGCGGAACATCATTGTAAACAAGTTATTGACGTGAAAAGTCATTTATACCTGACACTGGAGATAGATTGTGATATTATTAATTTAACTTGCAGTTGCATAATAAGTGCCATATAAACCAACTATCCATCACCTGTAAAGTTCTGCACATTTTATGGAGTTACTTCTATGGTATTTTGACAGCACAAAATCACTTTTAATTTGTCAATTTTAAATGTTCTCATCACAAAGTTCAAGTGTAGGACAAAAGTCTGGTTGACTCATGTTATCTTCTAGAGTAGACAATTTTTCTAAGTTACATTTGCAAGTTATCCCATTCCTTTGGATTGGAAGAGGAATATGGAATTTCATGCATTGATTGCAAAATATCTCAAAAGTTAAAAATATATTATGGCACACTAAAAACCCAGATAAATATATATAAATAATACACATAAACCATAAATATGTATAAAAAATAAAATGGAAACTTTATTGGAAACTAAAGACTTTGTGTATGTATGATGCATAATTTACTTAGGAAACTTACCAGTAGGTGGAAAGTTTTAATTAACCAGTTGCAGTTATCAGTAATCCTCGTTTAATGACTCTCTCATGTAGCAACCATTCAGTTACCATGGTCATGAAAAAGTAACTTTATGACCAATGCTTGCATTTACAATCTTTGCAGATTTGTAAAACAAAGGAGAGCTGAAGTAAGATCATAATCACAGTTCGAGTTTCACTTAGCAACCACTTTGCTTAATGACTAAGTGGCTAGTCCAAATTACTTTTGAAAATTGTCTGCTGTATGACTTTTGTCTACAGATTGTGATTACAGTGAACAAAAAATGGAAGAGTTGTGCTTTCCTAGTGCTAGAAAACAGATATACCCTTCTCTCTGATATTTTCTTCTTTTTTTCTTGTCTCATTCAGATCCTTTACACCTCATTCTCACACATCAGGACTCGAATTTTCTTTGTTACTCTAAAGTCTTTTCAGGCAAACCAAAATTTCCACTTTTACTTTTTCCTGCTTTTGTTAATTATACTTATAATGATATATACAATTGCTGTATATTTTAACTGATGCCATTGTTAGCAGATGCAATGCTTTGAGGCTCATTTTCAGTATCCCTATTCAGTGCTTTGGAAATGGCACTTTTTTCCTACTAATCAAAGGATACAGCAGTATGTTCTGAGATTCAGTGTATATTATAATAATACCTTGCATTGTTCATATTATAGTACTGAATTCATTGGTAAAATATTTTCTTTTTTTACTTTTCCTTCTTAGTTTGTATTTTTTAGTTTATCATCTAATTTTTTTAAAAAAAATAAAGTATTTTGTTACAAGAATATAGACATTAAATAAATTTAAAATTCTTATTGTTTACCAATATGCCCAGAATTTCAATATCCAGGACTGGGGCAGCATATAAATATCAACAATAAACAAACAAACAAACAAATAAATCTTGTGGCATTGCAATGTAACTTGTTTCTCCCTTTATTTTTAAAATGTATTTTAATGCATTTTATTTATATAACAATTATTCCCAAAAAGCTCTTGGTGGATAAGGGTTTAAATAAAACACTAAATAAATCCATAAAATAAAACCCAATCTTCAAGAATGCTAAATAACCTCACCCACAATATAAACCAAATATAGTATGAACGCTAAACAGAGAAAATACATCAAAAACATATCTCCACAAATGTATGTCTTCAATCATAGCATGCTGTCCTCCTCTGATCGATGGATCAGCCATGCCTTAATTCTCAAATGTCCTAACAACCTGGAATGGAAGAACTACATTGGAGGGTGTGGAAATGGGGCTTGAAAAGGCCCAACTTTGAGTTCCTGCCAGGTGGCATCCTGACATAGATCTTGAAAGAGCTGGCCTTATTCACCTGATTCAATAGACAGATAAATGAAGAAGGAGGCAATCCTGCAAATGCTATCCTGAGACTAACAAGAAATAGAGCCTTTCACATTGCTATTTGAAGAAAAACAAAACAAAACCTGCACAGGCTGCACACAATAAAAGTAGGAACTAGAAAGACGTATCTAAGAAAGCAAATCATTTCACAGTACCCCTTATAGAACTTCAGAGGAGACATAGACCAAATTTGCTTCTTTCTCAGTACATCCATTCTAAGTTTCTTAGTTTCTCTTCTGAAGTAGAGATGGATGATTGGCCTGCCAGAGATGATAATCAGAAACACAGGGACCAAATGAAACAATACATGAAACAATACACTGATACCACATGTTCATTTAGAAAGTACAATATTAAAGCTAGTGATTAGATTCTGTTGCTAGCTGGCAGTAAGGTTTGGTCAATATAGGTATGATATCTTTGGAGCATTTCTGAGGTTTGTTTTGAACTAGTTAATATTAAAGATGGTAATATATTAATTGGAAATGCCAAGCATACAAGAAAGGTCCAACTCAGTTGTAATCAAGGTAGTACTTCTCCTTTCTTCTGATCTGTTGACTCCTGTAACTCACTACAGGATGCATGGGTTAGAGAAAGAAACTTTGTGGAAAAATCTAGACATTGTGAAGTGAATGTTACCCAAGTTATGAACAGCTATTAGTGGCAGATTTATTATAAAAGTTTGATCTTGAATTTTAATATTTCCTTTTCCAAGACAAATATGAATACTAGCTTTTATAAAATACCTAAAGCTGTTGTTGTGTGTGTTTATAAAATAGAATTCTGTAAGAAAAACAAGAAGATCCATGTTGATGAACTTACATACAAATCTGATGCTATAGAATGCAGGATGGGGGTCAGAGCAAGATAGATATAAAATAGTACTAAAGTAATATCTTGATTTGAATCACAAACAAAGCACAAAAACTGAGCAAATTTTCTTCAGATTCATACTTGTTCACATAATCTTTGGATTGCTCCAACCAAAGTACTATTTCAGTCTGAGTTTCCCTCTTAATGAGCCAAAAACATAAAGTGCTAGTAAAAACGATCATATTACCTAAAATTATTGCAGAATGATTCCTTAAATCCTTCAGGTAAAATTAAAACCAAGTCTGATTTTTGTATCTCTATATTTTTACTTTATTTTTATTATTTTTCTGCCTTGTTGCTTTTTAGCTTTAATTCTTGTTCTTTTTTCAAACTAAGTAGGCAAGCAAGCATTTTTCTGCAGTAATATCAATGTATCATCTTTAATTAGTCAGAAAGTAATTAATGGAGAGAGAGATTCTCAATGCTACAAACATCCAGTTTTAGAATCATCAGTGCTATGGAGTAAGTTTATCTGCATGTTCTTTTCATTTTCACATTGTAGATTTTAATTGGTCTATCTTTAATATGCCGTTTTCCAATCTGCCCATTTTTAATGTGCCCATTTTATTTTAATATCCAGCTGTTAAAGTATGTTTCTTTACTATTATAACATTATAACATTTTCATGTGACAGAAGTAGACATTCAAAATAAAACATATGCATTAGTTAAAATGTACTGCTTCAACAGATGAAGAACATCTTTAATAAGCTCCGGTATTCCTGCTGAGTTCAAACCATTGGAACATGACTCTACCAGGCCAAATTTCATATTCTATTACTTTTCAATTAAATAATATGATGTAATTACCTAAAGCAAGAATAATTAGTTAAAATTATTTTGATTTTTATAGACATTCCTAAAATCTGTTATGCTTTTATAATTAAGCATATGATTTTGCCATGTTTTTATTTTGATGTATTATTTAACAATAATGATGTATTTCTTTTAAAGCAGGATTCAATTGTTGTAATCCAGAAACCTATTGTTGAATAAATGTGTAATGTTAAACATTTATGGTTATAATTGTCACATGGAAAAAGATGATGGAATTCAAGAATCTTGTCATTTTTACAGAAGAAAACATTCAGCAAGCATAATATATTTTATTTCCATTGATGCTACGGCAGTGCTTCAACTTCTAGAATAGAATTTACAAGAAACTAGAGGAAAAAATTGATTTCCCATCTCTGAATGGATGATAAACTTCAGACTTCTCAAGGTCAGAATCAAACGTATAGAACAGAGTTCAACAGTATCATTGCAATATATTCACTTTTATTTGAGGTGCAAATCAAATTGTGAGTTGATCAACCCTCCTTTGTTAACTAAATCAAAAGCTATGCTTATTATTCTTCCTTCTCTACTCAAGAAAAAGTGGATTGTGCAATACATATACAAACATCATTTGAAATTGCATATGCTGTGTCATTAATCTAAATATTTATTATATGCTGAAAAGGGTTGAAAGGGTCTTTGAGGTTATTCTCTACCCTTATTGTGCAATCAAGATACCACTAGGTGATGATTAAAATGGATAGACCTTATTCATACCACACCATACCACACCTAGTGTATATGGACAGCATTGGTGCATTTTCGTTTATAAGTGAAAACTTAGCAACATTTGCAATACTTTTAATAAAACAGAAAGAACTTCTGATTACAGTAATAATTCAGAAGTGAAAATAAATGACATATAAGTGAAAAGTCATAGATTCAGCAACAGGTAAGATTAATTCTCTTGTCATCAATTTTGCTGTCAGTTGTATTGATATGTATGCAATCCTTCTACTTTTACTATAACTGTTTTTAGTTGAGTCCTCTGGGATCTCCTATATAAAAAGAGAAAGTTAATGGTAATGAAATACAATGTTTAAATGATTTTCGGCCAATAAAGTTTAAAAAGAAAAGGACTGCCAAAGCATTAGTATTGACATTTCTAGTTACATGTAATTAATCTTAAAGCAGATGCTGGATTTATGTTTCTGTCATTGTGCTAGGCCTTCTGAATAATACAGAGAATTAAAATCACTAAAAGTTAATTACCTGTATTATCTGCCAATAAGAAATTGGAGATCTTTAACAATTTCCTGATAATTTTTATTTCTGTTAATACTTATCTCATAGTTATAGGATAAGACGGCAAACACATTTAATTGTTGCTGCTGCTATTATTTTACTCCTAAGCAGTATATTTAATTTTAATTTAATTTTATACTAACTAAAAGACAGGAAAAGACTATATATAGTAGTTTAGATTTGTGACAATTCAAATTAGCTGAGATCTAATTGAGGACCATTAGAAGTCCAGATTAGATGTTCATGTACTATCCTTTTTGTCACTAGAAGTCCATCATAAAGAAGGAAATCCTTCCAAGATAGAATAGAAAAATTACTAGTGTTTCATGTATAGTAGTCCAATATGTGGCAGTTTAATTACATTGAAAACAGCTGAGGGTGCACATTCTCACAGAAAATGATTGGCAAGACAAATGACTCATAATATAAAACCTGGAAACAAACAAGGACAAAAAAAAATCAAATTCAGGAGAAAATGAGACAGGAAAGGAAACTGAAATGAAAGACCAAGCATATGACTAATTGATTATTAATGGCCTTTAGAAAGCTGGCCTCTTATTTCTGTTATTCAAAAACAGTACAGGTAGTCCTTGAGTTATGACCACAACTGAGCCCAAAATTTATGTGGTTAAATGAAACATTTGTTAAGTGAGTTTTCCCCATTTTACAACTTTTCTTGCCACAGCAATGAATTGTTGCATTTGTTAAGTTAGTAACATGGTTGTTAATTGAATCTGGCTTCCTATTGACTTTGCTTGCCAGAAGATCACAAAAGCTGATCGCATGAACCCAGAACACTGCAACTGTCATAAATATGAACCAGTTGCTAAGCATCTGAATTTTGATCATGTGACCCTGGGGATGCTGCAATGATCATAAGTGTGAAAAATAGTTCTGTCACTTTTTTCGGTGCTGTTGTAACTTTGAATGGTCACTTAATGAAGTACCTATAATTCATATAGAATTAAAACACACAGTTCTTTTAAATGTGTTTCTATGTGTTTTTTAATTCTATGAATAAAAAAATGGCATTTTATGATATTTTTTTCACCCTGACAATCAGAAACCAGAAATACAAAATGCCAACTTTGATTTATTTTACTGCCTGTAAATATGATCTGAGATTAAATTAATTGCTAGATCTTATGTTTCTTCTTAAATAGTAATAGCACCTAGACTTATATACCACTTCACAGTGCTTTACAGCCCTCTCTAAGCAGTTTTCAGAGTTAGCATATTGCCCCCAACAATCTGGGTCCACATTTTACCCACCTCGGAAGGATGGAAGGCTGAGTCAACCTTGAACTGGTAATACCTGAACTGCCAAACTGCTGGCAGCCGGTGATCAGCAGATGTAGCCTGCACTACTGCATTCTAACCACTGAGCCACTACAATTATATTTCAAAATAATAACAGTAATGTAATACCTTTACCATATAATATCTTTACCATCATCAGACTACAACATCTGCTTATACCTGGTCCTTGGGAAGGACTCGATAGTTGGATAAAAATGCCAAATCTAGCCTAAATATTTGGCTGACTGTGTGACAAGCCATAAATGCTAACTGTTGTGGTAGTTGATGCAGTTCAACAGCATTTATTTAAAAACAAGCTCTTTCCATTTGAGCAGACAGGACACTGCTCAAACAGAGATATAAAAGATCAGCTCCTAATTGACAAGATGATTTTGGAAAACTGTAAGAAAAGGAAGACCAATTATAATGTATTTTGGACTGATTACAAGGAGGTATTTGACTCCCTGCCACATGATTGGATAATCAAGTACCTATCTTGGTGTGGTTGTGGAGCTTGTATGCTCTAAGAGAGATATGACAGAGTTTTGATATTGGATAGGTCTCATCAGAGGAGTTAGAGTGTCTCTTCCATAAATTTATTTATTTATTTAGCATATGGCACATGTTAGCGAGGGATCACCGAGGTGGCTGGCTGCTTCTGTGAAAGGAATTTTTTCAGGTGGTGTTATCTTTACCCATGGGATGCCTGAATGCTGGTAGGATTTGGGAGAGGCTCCTTTCTTGTCCCTGTGCGGTTTATTCGGTCACGGGAATCGAACCGCCAAGCTGCCAACTCAGCGAGGTGCAGGCCCAGGGTCTTACCACAAGAGCCACCGTGGGCCCCTTTTCCATAAATAATATGGTAATTTACAGAGACCCATAGTGGATTGAACATTGCCTGGGTCAACAAGAACTCTGGAGTGTGATAGAGTTCCTGGACAAATCCAGGACTCAGCAGCTGTTGGCTGAGAAACTATGAAACCATAGCTTCAAGGCTACTGGAAGAAAAAATTTACCCATAGCAAATACACAAAGATTGAAAACAAAGAAATAATGATTTGTTATTACAAATCAAGTCCAACAAAAAGAGGATATATCAAAAGAATGCACCAGTTTTGGAAAGAACCACATCCAGAATAAGAAATAACATGACAAAGCCTAGCAGATTAATGTCAATTCAGAAAGAACAAAGTCTTCTAACTAAGAAAGAAGAACTGAAGGAGAGAACAATTGAACATCCAGAACACCACAAAAACAATGGAGTAAGATTGCCTGCACTGAATCTTGTTCCAAAGAAATAGCTACCACAAGTATTAAAAGATATCAATACTCTAATATCAAAGATAAATACCAGTTCACTGCAAGAACTAATGACTTGCTGCAACATCATTGGAAAACCAAGTGCCTAGAAATAACAGGAGTCAAGTAGAAAGATCAGAAACTTTGTGCAAAGATCAATGGCACAATGGAAAACATAGTTGCTGCTCAAATGGTAATTGACTGGGAAAGATTAATATCAAGAAAGAAATCTTTCAAGGAGGCTTATTTTCAAAACTAAGAAGGCAACAACATAGAGCAAATCTGTTGCTGCAAAGAAGTGAAAAAAACAGCACGCTATTTTTTATTTTTATTTATTTATTTTTCATATTTGTGAAATGCCCATCTTCTCAAAGAGGAGCTTTAGGCAGTGTACAAAAAATGTTAAAATATAAAGCAGTAGATATAAAACTTAAACATTTAGGAGGCAACAGTGATTAAACACTATTAGAATTAATTAAAATGTGAAGGAAGGTCTTTCGGGAAACTAAGGAACCACATGGCTCCATGCTCCTCTGGGCTCCCAATGCAAGCCACAAAGCCATGTTTTAACCCTTTTATGCAAGGCCAGGAGAACAGGGAAATGACAGAGAAAGCTCTCTTCTTAGACCTTGTCAGTCAGAGTTCTTTTAACTTACACGGTCTGCAATCTACCTTCCCTGCCTAACTGGGTGGGATGGGCTGATATGATGGGGCAAAGACAGTTCTGTAGGTAGTCTAATATCATGCTATGTATTTTACTGCTGCAAGAAGTTATCTGCTGCAAGTAGTTTGCACAGAATGACTAAAAACAGTAGCATGAAAAAGTAGAACAATGGTACATTGGAATATCTGGAAGAAATACCATTTGTCTGCAAGCAAGAACTGGTAGGACCACAAAATAGAGAGAGTTATAAAAATAAAGAAGCAAAAGTGCTCCAGAACTTTAAAATTCAAACAGATAAGCATCTGCCACATAATACCCCAGACTTAAGAACTGAGTATAAGAAAGACAAAAATGTCTGGATAGTTCATGTGGAGTACCTGAAAACAGCAGAAGAGGAGAGAAAGAACTGAGGAAAATTACAAAATACAAAGATCTGCAAATAGAAGTAGAACAACTGTAGTAAAAGAAAGCAAATGTTGCACCCAGTGGTGGGATTCAATTTTTTTACTAGCGGTTCTGTGGATGTGGCTTGGTGGGCGTGGCTACGCAATCGGCCAATCAGAGGTGGTATTTTCTGGTTCTCTGATCCAATCAAAATTATTGCTATCAGTTCTCCCAAACCTGTCAGAACTGGCTGAATACCATTATTGGTTGTACCAATAATAATAGGTGCCTTGGGTGCAACCCCAAAACAGCTGGAGCACTATTTGAACACTATCAGCATTAACAAAATCACCATCAGTTAATTGCAAAAGGCAGCTTTACTGCAACAGCTTTCATCCTGAAACAATACCTTTAACACCATCAAACATTTACCTCTCCCAGATCCCTTGAACTTGATAGGTGGATAAAAAGTCCACATCCAGTCTAAATATCTGGCTGATTATTTAACTAATCTCCTCCTCCTCCTCCTGCTCCTCCTCCAATCCAATCTGAACATCTAGCTATCTGTGCGATGAACCATAATAATAATATTCTGGATGCGTTCAAGTCAGTGTTGACTTCTGGTAACTGCCTGGTCAAATCCCTATAGTTTAGACAAGATTTCAGAAGGGGTTTACCATTCCCTCTTTCCTAGGGCTAAGAGACTCTCTGAGAGTTCACCCAATTGACTTTGTGCCTAAGATGAGAGTAGAACTTGCATTTTTCTGATGCCTTAACCAGGGTGCTAACTGTCCCTCAAAGTCCATTAATTTCAAAAACTTAGTTATGATATTACTCATTCAACTTTTAAAAGAAATATAACGTATTTTATCTCCACATCATTCCAGGGTACTTATACTACAACAAAACTTTCAAAAATGCCTGGCTGTTCTGTAATAGTAAAAGGATGTACATCCATACAAATATCAGGGAATCTGAACATACCAGTACCCCTACAGAGATTAGTAGTGAATTTGCTTTATATAAAACTATTTACTTGTTGCCAAACTTTTCATTTGTAATTATCTGTACTATGAATATTCATTATCACTTCAGTAAATAAAATCCAGAGAGATTGCATGCATTTATTAATTTGTTTGTTCAAATTTGTGGCCTATTAAATAGATGAAATCCTTTCACAGAATTATCTACATGAAAAGGGTTGGGTAGAAGTGGGAAATAAATAGCAAAGGATATTTTTCTTTCTAATGTAAACATCTGGCAGTAATCCTTGCTTACACAATTAATGGGCATTTAATTGGCAATGATCAGTTTATTGCAGCAATACAAAGTGAATGTTTCCCCAGGAACAAACAGCTGTTGCAAGAATTTCACAGTGATTTAGCAAACACCAGGTGATAGCTGTGTCTAGAATGGAGTGTTCTCTTGCTGAGCATATACAGTTGAGGCACTTCAGAATGGGGGGTGGAATAAGAAAATTAGCACTGTTACGTATTGTTAGTTTTTCATAAGCACAAATATTTTCTGTTTAATTAAAATTTAATACATCTAAATCTGAAGTGCTTATGGAAATATTTTGTACCTTATGTTTCTGTTTAATTGTTATC
>JANHJO010002141.1:390471-400636 GCA_032468235.1 Pseudoxyrhopus heterurus | reverse complement strand
ATTTTCTGCTTTTTTCTTAAGGTATCCACAACAAGCTTATCCTTGCTGAATATAAAAAACAGAATATTTTCAGGAAGGAACATAAACTTGGCTCAAACATCACAGTTCATGATTGTATGGTATTTACCCATTAATCTTTATGTTTATTTCTCAGTAAACTCGTCAGTTACATTCTGATAATTCTTCTTGTTCTCTTCTGAGACTCTCATTTGTGCCACTACACTTCAAATATGTTATCAAATATTTTAGGGTTGCTGTTTGGAATCTGGTGCCTTCAGTATCTACTTAGCAGAAATAGATTACTCCTTACTTAGCAGGAAGCAGTTATTTACACCGGATAATCAGTAGTCTCAGGACAAACTTTTCATATTCAGTTCTAACAGCTGAGCATGCACTCTTTTAGGTCACTTCATTTTCTTTGTTTCTTTCCTCTATTGAACTCCACTTGCAACTTTCTGCTTGTCCTCCACTTTTCTCAGACAACTTAATATTCCAAATCAAAAACTGGAAAGGTTTAGAACTGAAGAACTGTTGTAGAGGTTTCTAAAAACAAAAAAATCAGGATTAATATCCTATGTTATCTACCCCATATATTAACATTAATAATAAAATAAAATCTATGAAAATATTAACTATCAAACCATCTTGTATAAATATAAGTTCTGATAATTTTGAACAAATATTTTCTTTTTATGTCTATTTTAAACATTGTTTCTGTCCTTTTTCCCGTAAGTTCTTTAGAATTGTCAGAATTTTATAACAGAGGCAGCTCATGTATTATGATAGCTATCACATTAATCCCTTGGAAGACAGATGAAAATTTCCTCTTTTCAACCAGAGCAGCTGAGTTTGTTCCTGATGAAAACTGCAAGGAGAAAATTTCCTGTGTACATTTTTGTCAAATTATGCTATTAAAAGTGATTAGTTTTTAAAAATATATATATAATATTACCAGTGTCTTAAGATTTTTTTTTTTTTTGAAAAATACTATAGCATTCAATGATTGAACTGTCAATTAAATTTGCCACTGATATGTGATTATTTTGGTGGCCATATCAATGCCTCCCAGTGGCTTCTTGAATTCTGTGGCTAGTAGTACTTCGGCTCTCTCATCTCTGTACCATAATGAGAAATTTTCAGAAGGATTTTTCCAAGCCATTCTTTGTAAAAAAAAAAAATCGACTGTTCTTCAAATAAATTTTGATACAGCAATCAAACAGGATCTCTGGTCCACTTCAAGTTCCTTCAGGACTAATTATATACTGAGAATATGTAGTTGCAGTTAATAAGCTTAGATACTAGGGGGAAATAATCAGTGGAAAAATATACCACAGATAATTAATAAAAATCAATTAGTTTGTTAATGAGTACTCTACTGTTACCCAAAGTAGTAGAAACCAATTGGGGGAAAAAGACCTCAATATCTCTGAATAGGATGTTCAGAAACTCTGCATCCTGCTGAGAATTTGAAAGGTAATAATAAAAGCAACAGCACTGCTTGGGTTAAAACTAGTTAAATTTCCTCATGAGGTTTCAGATCCTCCAGCTAATATATCTAGTAAAAAGTGATTCACCTTTAGTGTATGCTATAAAGCATTGTCTGATGCCTTAAGTATATTGCTCATTGCCCCGTATAAAAAGCAAAACCCATAGTTGTAAATGTCAGTGGCTAAGATGGTTAGAGCCTTTGCATCTCCTCGCATTTCTGTAAAAGCTGGAAACACCCATTACCTTGGCAATGACTTTAAAATAACATTTTGCATTTAGACATATAAATGGCATAAAGTCAAACATGAACTGACAATGAAACGCAGAATCTGCCTTCAAATAGTTCTTGAAGGTTCACAAGCATTACTTTGTGATGTGGAGCCATTTTGTAATATAGAAAATATTCCTATTGTTTGCTGTACTTGGCTAGATTCTTGCTATATATTATTGTGTAGTATGTAACATATTTCTTACGATTTCTAAAATAGAAATAAAAAATAATTGTTCTTCTGAATCTGTTTATTATATTCAGCTCTGTGTACTAGTGTGTGAACCATAAAATATAATGTCCATTTTACTAACATGGCAATAGTTTCAGTATCATAGGTTATTATGCATATGCTTGGATACATAAGCAAGAAGAACATATCCCCCACCCCAAAAAAAGCCAAAATGAGGTTAGATGCTAATATCAAGGCAACTTGGATGGAGGTTTAGTTAGCTGGTTGAATTGCAGAAACATCTGAAGATTAGGAATAAGACTCTGCTACTGAAAAAAAATACAATGGCCTGACTCCCTTTGAAGCCCTAGAAACAAAAGATTCTTAGCACTTGCTACCAATCTAAGGATATGTACTAGAGAAACAGAAGCCAAGAAGATAAATGCCTTGTTTTCCAAAGAACCATCCATGGTGTATTCCCAACTGCAGTGAAATAACACAGGAACAGCAGAGCCACCAACATAGAAACTGAACAGTATTGGAAGAACATATGGGAGAAAGAGAAGACACATAGCACCAGTCAAAGGGGTTGCAGGACCTGAGAGCAGACCACAGCAATCTCCCAGAATAGGAACCAGTCACCATCACATTAGCAGGCATCAAACACCAGATCAACAATATAAAGAGCTGCACAGCATCTGGCTCAGATATGATCCACACTTATTGGCTAAAGAAACTCACCTAGCAGCACAGATGTGGGAGAAGACTGGTCAGAGCTGGCAGTTAGAGTTAAATGAATCATCAGTTTAGAGTCCTTGCATTGCCACAAGAGATCCAAGTCCAGCTCCTCTTGAATTCCATTGACCCTTATCTAGCACCACTGTAATGGTGAATTTTAGTTGACTAGATCCTTGTGTATAGGCTTGAATAAATCTTCTGCACTACAGTCTTACAAATGGTCTTGATTCTTTGTGCCTGACACAGACGAGGTGTGTCCAACAGGCTCTCACCCAGATTGCCTAACACAAGGAAATACAGTTGATCATGAAAGGTTTCCACAAAGGAACAGCACCATCCCACTGCCAACCAATAACCTCCCCACAAAAGTCCTATCAAGAATCATGGCTGCCAAGCTACAGGATGACATGGGTCCAAAATATGAGTACACAGCTCATGAAGGCAAGGTGGGAGCAACTCCAGAAGTTCAAAACATCAGTTGCTTATAGATAATCACCTAAAACTCAAGGTTTGGAGCAGACCAATCTGGGAATAGCATGGATTGACTACAAGAATGTTAGGAAGCACCCAGCCTGACAGGAAGGAGGCTGAAGCATGTAGTTAGCCTGGAATCACTGCACAGGAATAGAACCAATCCCTTCCTCAAGTTCCTTGGAGTTTTATCTATTTGTTCCTAAGAATAGATTGCAATATTGGGACAATTCTGTATTATAGGTGGAAGATAATAAAGTAATTAGCTTGAACTCTGCATATCTGGGTCTGGTTGTTTGTGCCTGACATGGAAAGCCATACATATGGCTCTGTGAATGCCTGATGCTAAACAAAGCCAACAAAGCACTAAGGATCTTCCTCAGGAACTCAATGGAAGACTACACTGGAAATCAGTTTAGGAGAGCTTGCATAGATGGCCATCAAATGTGGCATATACCAAGGTGATACATTGTCCATAGGGGTGAGAAGGGGATTTTTAATGCACACACAGTATAAATACAGAAACATTCATAACTCAACATTTGGTGGTATACAGTATCTTTCTATACAATATCCCATACTAATGTAGACTTTTAATGTGAAATTTCTCTGATGTTAGTTGGCTTTGTGTGTGTGAGGAGCTGGACTATGACTTAGGTTAAGATTAAAAAATGGGGAAGAAGAAAGCAGAACATACAGGGAGGCAGTTATTGGTCCATCAACTACCTCCAGAGTCATACTCCTCCATTGGGGCCTCAGGCCAATTGGCAGAGCCAGGCCTTTAGGCTCTTATGGAAGGTTAGAAGGGTAGAGGCAGATCTCATCCAGGGGTTCCAAAGGACAAGTGCCATGGCAGAAAAGGTTCTACTGGATCCTGCCAGCCAGAATTCTTTGACTGATGGGGTCCTCAGCATGCCTCCTCTGCAGGCATGGGTGGGGTGGGCTCGTCCCATTGGGATGAGACAGTTCTTCAAGTAACTTGGGTCCATTCAATGTGAGGCTTTAAAGATAATAACCAATGCATTGAATTGCACCTGGAAGCAAACCGGCAGCCATTGCCGCTCACAGAACAGTGGTGAAATATGGTCCATTCTAGGGGCCTGAAAGACTGCCCACCATTGAGAACAATTAGACAAGCATTTCAGGGATTGTGGGGTGGGTGGGTTTCAGGTCTCCACCACTTCCTTCCCTGCAGGTATTCCAAGTAGCTAGACTCTGAGCTCCAATCCTCCAACCCTCAGCTGCAGATTCCACCACAATAGCTTACCAGACAGTGGTGGATGAGTTCACGAGCAGACTCATGTAGATATTGAAAAGGAGTGGAGAGAGCATCAAATCCTGTGGAGCTGAGGATGGGATCTCTTCTCACTAATCACCAGCAATTAGAATCATCCCTGAAGAAAAAAGGATGCAATCATTCCTTTTGATGCCATGCTCAATGGCATCAAAAGATGCAGAATGGTCAGGAAGGGAAGAATGGATGGACAACCTTTATTTCCCACTAGGCAAAGATCATCCAAAGTACAACTAATGCTGTTTCTGACCTATACCTCAGTCTAAATCCCAATTGAAAGGGATCTAGATAATACACTTCATCCAAGGTCTTTTAAAACTGCAACTAACTTCCCCAGAATGGAGACGGGAATTAAATATGGGACAAAATTCTCCAATGTAGTGAGGTCTAGTGATGGCTTCCTGAGTTGTCAAAAGTTACACCAAAATCTGATATTCTTTGAAAGTATTCTTCCATCATATTTTTTTAAAGTTGGGATGGAATAGAGACTTGAACATTTTTAATTAGACCCAGAGACACATTATAGAAAGAAACCTATGATTAAATTAAGCCATCATGCTCAGGAATAGTAATCTGAAAGAACCTTTGCAGTGCACAGAGGAAAGCTGAATGAATTCATGCTGATGTGGCAGTTATAGACTCCTGAATCCAGTTCTATATTTTCTAGCTTCTGGCAAAGCTGTGGACATGTCTGGTTACATCAAAATTAAGATACAGCAGACATTAAAATGAAAGCAGGGCATGGTAAAGGTAAAGTGAAAGATTTTGCTATTAGGGCTGTGCTTTGATCATAAGGCTTCAAATGTATCTATCATCCTCCATCTGTGAGGCAGTATTAAAAGGTTAATGAAGTTTTGTACCTTTTTGAACTTACTGTAACTAAATTGCTGTCTCAGCAAATGCACAGAATTTCAATACTTTAGGAGTTTTGGTAGCCCCGAAAAGGTTGAAACGTCTTCAGATTTATTTTTAAACATATTTTAATACAGTGCTTCAGAAAGGTAACATGCTGATGCCATTGCAAAGGATTCCACTCTTAAAATATATTTGTGCTAAAGTGCTCTGTGTTGGAATCAGTATGACATTGATGCTTATATATAATTTGCAGACCCCCCAGGAAAAGGAATGCACACCCTGCTAATGGCTGTAACTAGTTGACTGGTTCACATCAGCCTTGTCGTTAAGGCAAGCAGCATAAGACTGTAGATTTAATAGGGATACTGTCATGGGTTAAATGAGCATAGCTTGAAGAATTATTTTTTTACAAAAAAAAAAACCCTGAAAGGTTGTGGCAGTAATAAAAAGGTTGAATGGTAATGCCTCTAATTGAACGGTGAGGCCTCTTTCCTATTAAGTCACTCTTTCATCTGTCTTTTTAATTATTTCATTATCATTTTGTACTGCAGTTCACAATGAAATGACCATTTGTGTTTAAGTGAAAGCTAATTATTAGGACTGAATTATTATACAGTTTATTGATCCCTATGGTGGATTAAGGGCTTTAAGTTCGTCTAGACAGAATAGTTAGCAAAATGACAAAAGGAAACATATAAGGCCCTTGGGAAGAATCCCTACGCTTCATAAGCAATTAATGCCTGCCAGGTAATGGAATTTAAGTTTATACTAAATCCAGCAGTGCTTTGACATTTCAACTGCCTTATAA
This sequence comes from Pseudoxyrhopus heterurus, assembly GCA_032468235.1. Taxonomy (NCBI): domain Eukaryota; kingdom Metazoa; phylum Chordata; class Lepidosauria; order Squamata; genus Pseudoxyrhopus; species Pseudoxyrhopus heterurus. The sequence continues at coordinate 394,542 of JANHJO010002141.1, read as the reverse complement.
ACACATTATTCTAATGAAATAAGACTTATGAATTGTGTTAAGGTACAAGTAGGAACAGTTGCAAACCTGGGATATTTTTAGTCCTGATTGATTGAATGAAAAACAGATAATTTTCTCTCTGAATTTGATGAAAAATGAAATGTTCTTGTAGTGTTTATCTCTGTTCCTTCTACTCTCCGTTGATGGATGTGTATTAACAGTTTCCATTTCCCAAAGAACACTAATCTCCCTTATGGATGTGAATTGTATGTAGTGATAAACCAAGGAAGAAAGGGAGAACAGAGGACTGCTGAGTAAGAAGCCAAATAGGCCATTCATCTCAATCCAGCACTGGGCAAGTTTAAAAGCAATCTGTCATTATCTTGATGAGCAAGCCACAGCTGTGCTAACTACACAAGCTTTCACTGTTATTTATAAAAAACATGTCCTTGAGTGGACTATGAAGAAATCAGACAAATTGGATTTACTGGGTTTTCCTCTCTTCGATGACTTCTTGTCCATAGAGATTCCATTTTCAAGTACTTTTTGGGCAAGCTGCCAATCCATGCTTAGAAAAAGTGTGTGTGTGTGTAATACATACATACATACATACTTACATATATACATACATACATACATACATACATACATACATTGGAATTTTAGTACCTATTATGGTATTCTGATTTTCTTTTATTCTTTATTGTTTTTTCTGCATAATTTTCCTTTCAATATTTTTTTCTTGGGATACCGATATTTGGGAACACACGAGTTCATGAAATCTTAGTTTGAAATTAAATTAAAACACAGAGGCAGAGGAAAAGAGTGAAAACCAAAATGTTATTACAAAGTCACCATAGATCAACCATCCAATATTTTGTAGACATCGGAAAACATGTATCTACAATGTTAGGCTTTGCAGCCAGAAAGACTTAATTAGGTTTATTCATAAAGTTAAAACTTCAGTTGTTCAGATAGTACATTGATCTCAGAAAAGGAAAAGCAGGATTTTTTCCCTTTGTTATACCATAAAACAGGTTTCTGTGACCTATTAAAAACAGCTTCTGATGGTCCTTTCAGTTTTAATGTAACTTTCTCCATAACAACAGGAGCTGTAGTTCCTCTCCCTCCCAAAAAAGGGTGAAACTCATAAAAATAAGTAAACGTAGTTTCCAATTCATCTTGAAGTTTTAAATTCCTTGGAAACAATGACTGTAGGCAGCATATTTCATGGAGATCACCAGTTATTGTCTATAATTAATTATCTGGTTGATTTGTGCACCTACTCTTGCTCTTTCCCAGTTGGAACCAGTAGACTAGAAGCAATATCTGCTATTACCACTTTTGTTCACTATTAATGTATAATTAGAAAAGGAGAACTTCCTTCTCGACAATCCTTTATGACTTTCATTTAACTTTATTAATTTTAGGGTTCCACTTATTGTTTCTTGAAGTGATGCAAAAATAATGGCTTGATATACTCTTTCTTCTTGATCCCTTCAGTCTCGTTCTGAGGAAGTCAGAAATTATTGCTATTTAATGAAATTTAACTCCAGGTTAAATTCACTCAAATCTTAAAATGGTGATGGTGGATATCTACAGTCCAGACTTGACACTTGGTGACTATATTTCATATTCATGTAGCATTCCAATGAAGCTTCCCCATTTACCTTATTACTCAGAGACAAAGTTCATCCAAGGTAAAACTTTTATTGGGAGAAGCCATGTTGGCACATAACCGGGCAATCCCGAAACTGATGGCTCAGTTTCGTTTCCCACAAAAGAATCATAAACCCAACCCCCCATCTACACATCAAAAATCACATTGTCCAATTACTCTTCTCCATTTGGCGCCAATTCTTCTTTTTCCAGTTGCCAGCTGTACATCCCTGAGACCTTGACCCTGGTCAACTATTTGTTATGACTAATTTTCTACTCACTATACACATTTCACTATTATATGGCAGTTTAGAATTACCCAGATCTGCCTATGGCTATGATTGTGCTTCTAATACTGACAGCAGAATTTTTGATGGTTTCCTACTATCTTCTTCCAGGATATTTTTTCAATGTTTTGTGTTTAACCCACATCCTTTGAATTTATAGGTGATCTCCAAACCAAACCCAATTCGGCCCTACTTGGTTTTTTCAAGATCAGCTTGATGATGCCACTTCTTATGGATAATGAATATCTATAAACATCCAAACCAGGGGTGGCTTTCAACCAGTGTAACTACTGGTTCACTGCGCACACATGAACTTAAAAGTATAGAAAAAAAACTTCCTGTGCTAGGCCCCTAGGTGGAAAACAGCAGAGGCGTGCTGCCACGCCGATCAGCTATGCTGAAAACAGAGCAAATAAAGGTACCAATAGCATCCGGGCAGGTGGGAGGATTCCCCCCCAATTTTTTTTTTGCTAAAGAAACCGACGGAACCAGTTCACTACAACCAGCCTGATCTTAACAACCGGTTCGGGTGAACCAGTGCAAACCAGTAGAAACCCACCCCTGATCCAAATCTAGGATAAAATATAGTTTATAATCTTAGCTTGTTTCTAAACCACAATTTAAGCAGTGTTAACAGAGTTTGAACATAATAATATGTATATTTAAAAGTGGATTTGTGATACTTCTATTCTTCATTTCTGGTCACAGCACAGGTAGTCCTCAGCTTACAACTATAATTGGGACTGGATTTCTGGTTGTAATTTGTGCTAAATTGACCCATGTGACAAGATACAATTTTACAATAGTTTCACAGTGGTCCTTAACTGAATCCATGTGTTCATTAAATGAACACTGCAGTCATAACTGCAAACCTGTTTGTCAACATGTAGGTCGAGAATCCAAATAAAACTCCAGGATCATTCTGTTTCTGAAAATCTTACTGTTTATTGAATACAAAGCATGGTATTGTTGAGACAAAACTAACTCCAAGATTTCCAGTCTATAGAATATAACTATACTTTTCCCAGTCAAACCCCCAACATCTCATGTAGTCCATGTAAACAAGTTCTCTTTGTTATGGGAACTGTCTGCTTCAACTCCACACCTCTTGTGATGTCCTTAAAAAAGTTCCAGACTCCCACGGGCTTCAGCAGAATCATTGAAGTTTCATTTCTCCATCTAACCCATTTAGAAGTTTTATTCCTCCATCTAACCCCTTCGAAAGTAACACCCCAATGGCAAGTTGAAACAAAGAGGCACATAGCTGCCAAAGTTTCATCCTTGACACTATTCTTCTGAATATATATTTTGTCTGAAAACTAGCAAAAATATTGTAAATCGTGGTCAGGTTACCATGGGATGCTGCAGCCACTCATAAAAGCAAGCAGTTGCAAATACCTAAAATAAGGTCCTGTGATTGTGGGTGTGTTTGACATGATATTTTATGACAGACTGAAATGGTTTAGGGACTATAAAGCACTCATTCCAGACTAACTTTACAAGATGTAATAAAAGTACAAAACTCACCTTATCCACAATCATATCCTATAATTAAAATATAATAAATCCTCCTTAAAATTAACACAATTAAATACTATTAAAATAATGATCACTGCTCATGTCTAAAATCAAATAAGATTTGAGAAATTACAGTAAACATGAAATGTTACCTTCAGACTATCATGTCCATAATAAACTACAACTGAAACAAATTTATTGGGCATATTTTGTCTATAACAATAAATTCAGGACAGAAATGTGTTTTTCATTCAGTTACTACTACACAAAAATTTTATCCTGGGTCCATGATAATTATATTTCTTCTTTTCACAGAATTCTTATATAGCTTTATGTCTGCGTGCTAACTCTTCAGAACTCCTTTATTATCCCTGGCATGGCTATTAGAAAAGACACATTGTCTGATGGTCTTAGGTTAACAATGAATCTGGTAATTGTTCGGAAGTATATATTTAATTCATAAAAGGTCTTTAATCATGACAAAAAGATGAGAACGTTTTTAAAAGTAAATGAAATACTAGTAATCACAAATTAATTGAGAATTTTAGAGCCATTTCTTTCCTTGACAGAATAAAACTTTTTACCATTTCTGTGTCAAACAAAAGCACCTTCGCTTTTGTTTTTTTCC
>JANHJO010002141.1:364304-371935 GCA_032468235.1 Pseudoxyrhopus heterurus | reverse complement strand
CCTTTAAATCTCTGCTTGGTGACTTCTTCCTACAGTCTGTAGTCCCAGTTTTTTTTTCTGGCAGATCAATTTAAAATCAATTGCATCATTTATCATTTGCCCTTACTACTCATTACAAAGAGCATTTTAAAAGGACTTCTAAAGTTTGCTGTTCATAGGCAAGAAAGATGTTCCAATGAATTTATTAATTAAATTTGTTATATTACAAATAAATTGGATTAAATTTTAAACAAGCTGAATTTAATTAACTAATAGAGTGATTCAAGGTTGATTTCTGATGAACCCTTAATTCAGTTATTGCAATCAAGTACATCTTCCTGCCTTAATTATCATCAATATATTCTTCACCAGCTTTCTCAGAGTTATGACTTTGGCATCTGTTAAAACTGTAGCCAGCATAGAATTCTGGGATTTGTAGTCCAACACATCTAGAAGCATTATTGGGGGGAAGGAGTCTATTTTACATTATCACTGGCTGTCTTCTGCCATCAGTTGGTTAGCTACATTTTTCCTGATCATAGTATTACACAAATTCATAATTTAAACATCTTGCCCTGATTTAAGTTTGATAAAATGATATTTATTATTTTAATAAAACAAAAACACATGTATTATTGATATGTCACAGATGGGTAGTTGCAGAAGCTGAATAATTATACTTTATCTAAGTGCATGTAATAAGTACTTGGCAGAAGCAAGATTAGATTTCAATGACCTGACACAAATAAGACAAGATTACTACAATTTGAATGCTTGTTTCAAGCATTAAATGATGATTATCATTAAATAAGGAAAGAACATTTCATTCAACAATTTTCAGGTATTAAGTTAACATTCAGTTAGCAAACATTGCAGGAGAAAACCATTCTTACATGCTTGAGGCCCTCAAGTGGTTACTGCCAATCTGGGATAAGAGCAAGTCCCATTGTTATCAGTTGCAAACTTCAGTGATACCATCCCTCTACTTCCATCAGGCACAACTCACAATTACTTTCTGGCCCCAGGAAGATGTAATTATAAGTATTTATTATCCTGCTATATTTGTTAATATCCCCAGTCAAACAGCTTTTAACAGAATATGCATAGGAAGACAAGTAGCAAGTCCAAGCACTTTCCACGATTTATTGTTGTTTTTTTAATTAAACTTTTATAACATAAACTGACAGATCAACACACACCATATAAAACACATATACAGATATACACTATAACACATATAGCCATGCCATGTTGTATGCTTACTTTGTTGACTGATACAGGTTAAATCTAAAATAATTAGACAGTTTTCCCTAATCTCTTGCTATCCTAAATCTTAACACACACACACACACACACACACACACACACACACACACACATATATATATATATTACAACTTATTGTTAATGTACCTCTGTACATAATCACATCTTCTCCTTGTGCTCAAACATGTTAGAGTTGGGTGTCAAAACTTGGATGAAGTAATCTTCTGCTCAACATATGTGGATTTTAGCTCCTAGAACTTCTCAACCACAAATGGCTGTTGCTGAGATCTCTAAAAGTTGTTTCATATATCTGGAACTATGGGAAATAGTATTGAACTTGCTGATCATTCCCTGAATGTGGGAAACCAATGATTTTTTTTTTTAAATGGAGCTTCAGTAAACTGGAGTTAAAAAGGTTTTGATAGTGGAGTACATCTACATGAAGGGAAGTATGCAGTGGGGCACCCAAGGTTCTGTCTTAAACCCAGTACTCTTCAATGTCTTCATAAAGGATTTAGATGATGGGATAGAATGGGAACTGATCAGATTTTCAGATGACACCAAGCTGGCAGGAAGCGCCAACACCGCAGAAGATAGGCTCAAGATACAGAAGGATCTTGACAGACTAGAACTTTGGGCTCTCTCTAACAAAATGAAATTCAGTTGTGAGAAAAGTAAGATTTTACACTTAGGCAATAAAAAACAAATGTACAAGTGTAGTTTAAGTGGTACCTGGGTCAATAGCAAGAGTGATCTAAGAGTCCTAATGGACAATCACTTAAATAGTGTGCTGAAAAAAAGCTAACACAGTCCTAAGGTATATTAACAGAGGGATAGAATCAAGATCACATGTAGCATTAACACCACTTTATAATGCCTTGGTAAGACCAAACTTGGAATATTGCATCCAGTTTTGGTCACCATGATATAAAACAGATTTTGAGATTCTAAAAAGAATGAAGAGAAGAGCAACAAAGAAGATTGTGCAGGCTAAAACATATGAAAAACGGTTGCAGGAATTGGGTATTTCTAGTGAAAAGAAGGACTAGGGGTGACAGAAGAAGACAGGGTCAACCTATTCTACAGAGCAACTGAAGACAGGACAAGAAGCAATGTATGGAAACTAATCAAAGAGACAACTAACCTAGAACTAAGGAAAACTTTCCTGGCAGTGAGAACAATTAACTAGTGCAGGGGTCTTCAAACTTGATAGCTTTAAGACTTGTGGACTTCAACTCCCAGAATTCCTCCTCCAGTCATGTTAGGTCAGGAATTCTGGGAGTTGACATCCACAAGTCTTAAACTTGCCAAGTTTGAAGGCCCTTGAACTGGTGGAACAGCTCCTTCCCTAGAGATTTTTAAGAAGAGAACGGACACCCAATTGTCTAAAATGGTATATGGGTTTCTGCTTGAGCAGTGGATTGGAGTAGAAGACTTCCAAGGTCCCTTCCAACTCTGTTATTCTGTTATTTTTAAATTAGGCTAATGTATCACATATGTGAATACAGTTCCTACTGACCACTTATAGAGCATTTGTAGTCCATTTCTTTTCCTATACTTCCCATTAATGATTTCCACTTTAAAGGCATGTGACATAACTTTTACATATCTGTAATTCAAATCTCATTCTTTTCTTCTTTTGCTGTTGAGGTCAATTTTCATATCAGAATGGAATGCAAAATTTACTTGCAATTAATGTTTAGGATAATATATTTGGCTGAAAATTCTTAGGAAGGTAAAATTGTGATATTTCTGAAATTTTGAGCATTACCCATCATAATAACTAAAATAATTTCTATAGGAAGATCATCTAAGTATTCCCATGAGTAGATGCATTTTCCTATTCAATTAATAAAGAGAGAGCTTTGCACCCTTTAAATAGAGCCGTTGGGCTTCCTTTCTCTAAGGAAAAATATGTCTTTATTTTTCCTTATTTCATGGTTCTTCATAAACTTTGTTCTTTAATCTTCTTCAAGATTAACATAAAGATGGTAAATGTGGCATAAACTCTATTTTTGCATTGACAGAATATATGAGGGAGGCAAGGAAGGAATGTATATATGAGAAAAAAATATTCTGAACTTGGGACAAAACTGCACTTCTGAAAACAACCCTTTGGATGTTTTGCATTTTGTGTTCTGGGGAACAGAATGTGAATGTTTTTAGTATTCTCTATAGAGAACAATGGAAAATTGAAATGTATTCCTTGGTGCTTTTTAGGACCACAAAATAGGATTTAGAAAAATTGGCCACGGAGATTATTTTTGAAAAATCAAAGCTATAGTTGAGACACATTTTCAATGTGATCTAGAACAAACAGCAATAGATTCAAAACTCATTAACAATATGGACATTATGTATATCTGAATATTTCATTGATAGTTCTACAACTTTTTGTACCTTCCCAGATTAAAATTTTATTCTCTTTCTACTTTTTACAATAGACTACCCCACTATTCTACATAACTCCAGTTCTAATTTCTTGATGGTTCCGTTGTTTCTATCAAGAAGTTCTTTACCTCTTCTTTAACCTCTACTATCCCAAGTGCCCTGCACTGCAAGAGTTTCTTCTGTTCTGCTTCTGACTCCTTCCAGTTACAGACTTGCACAACTTAACGTTCAAGTTAACTGCCTTGACCTTCTTGCAAGCCTTTTTCTACTTGCAGAAGACTTTATTATTTCTCAATTTTATGATACCTTTTTGGGTTACACCAGTTCAGTGAAAAAGAAAAGACAACACACTTGATGACAATGTTACAACTGTTGAATCCTAACTTTCCCATAGTTAATTTCAAGGACAGTCCTGGCCACAAAAAACATTAAGCAATAGTACTATAGCACCCCCTGATGGGACATAGAATGATTAGCTCTCATCAAAATGAAGGAAAGATGAAAGATAAAAATATGTCCAACTATAACAAGACAACATAGACTATGTCCCAAAATTTGGGATTTAGTATACACAAAACATAAATTCCCATAGAAAAAAAATAAAAAATAACTATGCTTCCTAATTTGCTTTATTTCTGTCAATATTGGCAATTTGTAAATGGGCTGGAAGCCTCTGAGAGTTGGGTGGCAGCAGTGACTGGTGACCCATCTCGTTTTATTGCATTTTTATGACAAGTGAAGAAAATGAAAGATGCTTCAGAAACCCATGATATTTTCATTTCTTTTACTCATCAGCCAAGTATTTTCCTTTTTGTCTCTTGTTATAACCATATAAATACACAGCACTGGGTAGATTTTGTAATATCTCCAAACCAGTGTTGCTGCAGTTTGTGAAAATACAGCTTCCATGGAATATATGTAAATCACTTCCAGACAAAAGCCCTCTTCAGGCAAGCTTAAATCTTCTTTGCTCATGTGCAGCAGAACTGGCCTCAGGAAATAATTGTATTGTCTTCTTTTCTAAACAATTTTGGAAGTAGAAAATTCTTGGCTTTAGCACAGTAACAGATGATACTTCTGCAACCAAAGAATTGGATTGATTATAGTGAGATTTAAGATTGATAATAGATAGATCTATGTTATGACATCCATTGTTTTAGTGCTTGGTGATAGAGGAATGCTTTCTTAAATGGATCATTGTATAAAATATTGACCTCAAGGACTTCATTATTCAAGTTGGTGAGACAGCCACTACTTAACAGTAATAAACTGTTTCTCTGTTACATTGAGAATACTTCAGAAAATATAAGAGTTGTCAAATCTCCTGAAAATCCTGTCTTTATAGTACACATGACACTAAAGCTATAGCAGTATTTTCTGCTAATAAAAGCTGGATGTGAAGGATATCACATGAGCTGACAAGAAACTAAGAAAAATGATACTTGGGTGCAAGGAAAGAAAGACACAGGCCAACGACCTTGGGAAGTTTTACTAGATATAGTTGTTTCTGCTGTGGAGGAGAAATAACTTGGTAATGTCACAATGACATGAAATTAAATATATACATTTCAGAACAGTATTAAACCATATAAATGTATGATTTTGAGAATAAATTATACTGAATAGTCAAGAGTCATGGTCACATTTCTTTAAAAAATGGGAATGATCATAAAAGGGAACTACTGTAGATTGTCATTTTTTACTTAATCAGCTCATGCCTATAAGTACATTTTCTTACAATCATTCTGTTCTTCCATTCATGTAAACTGCAATTAAATAGAAAACTTCTAATTTAACTATTCTTTCCCATTTTCATTAAAATGAAAATTAGGGTTCCAGCATTGGAAATAGGCAAGTATGAAACTAATGCCAAATCCTTATATTGTGTCTTACTACAAAACCAGAAAGTATAGTTAAATGAAAGAGGGGAGGAGCAGGCTGTGTGCAAAGCCAAAAGACTTACCCAAATTTCAGTAACTTGAATTGAGATACCATTGTTAAACATGATCTGAATGAAAGATAAAAAAAACTTTATATTTCAGACTTCCAAAAGACTAAGGGTACAATTCATTAAGAGAATCATGTTCTTTATGAAATGGTGGAACTCAAATAGAATTCTTACCTCCATTAGATAAGGTAATGTCTCACTCAAGAAAAACTTGACTTCTGGTGGGACTATGAACCTATCTACCTAATCCCTTGGAAGTGAGCTGAAATGATTTGTCATGGTATTTTCCTAAGGTGACTTCTTCACTTCACTTCATTTCCTAGTCCCTTCTTAAAATCCCCTCCCACCAAATAATTTATTTATTTGTTGGAACTTCTATGCCGCCCATTCCCAAAGGAATTATTAACTAGGTCCAATTCTATTTAACTATTAAGCTCACACAAGATCATCCAAGCTCTGCTATTTACTAAGATAGTTGCATAAATCTTGCACAGAAAAAAAAAGGAATTGGATCCTACCTTATGTTATTAAGATCTTTATTTGCATTTCTCTAGGTTATTGTTTGGGTTTTGAAACATGTATGTTTTTGCTTTAGTTATCAAATAAAATACACCAGTGATAATGAAAGCTTTGAGGATTTTTAAATAATGCATTTAGAGGTATAAAATTCAGTATGAAATCTTGTACTAAGGTAGCATTTAAAATATTCACTTAATTGTTATTCCGATATATAGTTAGGAAATCTACATGCAAGACACTCATTATGCTTATTTATATTTTTGTACACCAAGTTTATATGTAAAGGGAATACAACAATAAGTGGAAATAAGTGACTGTGTATATATGATCGATAGCTTGCTCATTAGTTTCTGAATAGGGTAAAGTGAGCTTTAGATCTTTATAGCCTGAATTTAATTGCCTGAAATTATAATTTAAGACTATCTGCATATATAGTATTACTTTCTCATAGGACTAGACATTCAACTGATGTAGTTTTATTGTTTTATTTAATATTTTTAATGTGATTAAAAAACCCTTCTTGATTAGAAAGGGGTATTGTACTTACCTTGTTTAAAACAATGGCTGTGGCAGAGTGAAATAGTTAGTTAGAAGAAAGTGGTTGGATCTGTGCCAAGGACAGGGATTTTTTTTTTTAAATGGAAGGTAAATGACTCAGCACAAGACTAAGAGCAAATAGGCAAAAAAGGGGAAAATGCTAGAAAGCACCTGTAATACAGCATATACATGCATTAGATATAGTATATAAAAGAAAAAAGCAGGAGGGTTTATATATTATATAATTTATATTTAAGAACTAGAATACATCATACTCTTTAATTCATGTTTATGTTAATACAAGCTTCCTAGTGGTGATTAACCATAAAGCATATTCCTGGAAAGCTTGCAAGACTATAGAATCAACAGCATTTCCAAAACATGAATAGTGAATGATAGGTCACAAAAGAAGTTAAAACTCTGTGTACAGGATATGCATTCATTAAATTGCACAATCTCTATATGGGCAAACATTTTATAAATGGAAGGAGAATACAGCTTTCTACCCCACAGAGTCACATTTCACTTGGCACATATCCCAGTGTTCTATTCAGATCAGATTTGAAAGTGGGTTTACAAATATACAGCAGATTCCAAAAAGACTGTAGAGAAAGATGACTTGTTTAACATACCCTCCTGGAACAGGGGGACATCCAAATTGGTTGAACACTCTTTTCATTGCACATACATTTCATTACGTTTTCAGTTGAAATAGATGATGCTTGTTCATGCTTTCAGGTATAAATTTCTAAATATCAAGCATAATATTGTTTAATTGCTTTTGTTTGTAGTAGTTTTCCTTACTATCAATGACTTTCAGAATGAATTGATTAAAAATTAAAGGACGATATATTCTCTGTATTGTAGGATAATTTGAAACTTTCACACACTTGAGCTATTGTTAGAGAATTAATGAGACCTGTGAAGGTTTTTTTTTTTCTATTTGAACTAGGCGCTTTTTCTCACACCAAGAGTGTTCTCATCTTTGGGC
>JANHJO010002141.1:349066-359204 GCA_032468235.1 Pseudoxyrhopus heterurus | reverse complement strand
CTCCCTCTCTCCCTCCCTTCCCCCTCTCACTCTGTGTAATGGTTTTATCCATAGGAGTAGATTATGAATTGCAAAACTGCCCTTACAATTATAGGACCCTCTAGTAATAAAAGCAGTGACTTATATGGATTTGGAAACTAGGTATGTGATATCAGTTTCTTACAACGAAAAATGTTATAGGCAAAAGAAAAAATGCACGTTCTGTAATTGGAATTCAAAAAGAATACTTTGGCAAGGCTTCAACAAAAAGCTACTATGATGACATATTACCCACAAGGGCAAATGCATAGAACTCCCAGGGGTCAGAAAGGTTGGGTAAGAGACTGAAGACAAAGGAGGGGGTGTGGGATAAGCAGTTACATTTCAGTGCACCAGGAAGTAACAAATGAATGCCAGAGGCACAGCACTAATGTGTAAAAATGATCTGAAAGGAATTGGGGCAACAAGGTGACAACATTTATAGATGACACAACATGATAGGGATCTGTCAAGAGTCAAGAACAGCAGTAGTATTTAAGGGATCAAAGTGATTGGACATAGTGAAAAAGTAGACAAAATTAATTGTTTTCAAGAGCAACTAGCATTTACTCCTTATATTTATCAGAACTTTCTGAGTGATCTCAGGCTATTCATAAACAAGCTTTTGTCAGCAGTGTAAGAAAAACTCAAGCAAGTTACTTCTGTTTGCTCAGTCATTATAGTCAATATAACTAGAAATAAACTTAAGAGTTACAAGAGATACAGCTATTAGCTGTCATAACGTTATTACAGAAATCAATAGGAGTAACCTAAATGCTTTGTTCCTTCTTTTGTGCCTCCTCTCAATAAGATGTCTTAATAGATAGAATTGCCTGAGGATTTATAAGTGTAAATTAGTTCAACCTAGTGGAAAGGAGATGGAAAAATACTGTTGAAAGGGAAGAAAAAAGTACAGGAGACAAACTTCCAAAACACAGACAAAAATATTTAAACTAATAAAGACTAACACTTCCTCAATACATAACTATTGCAGATAATTCCAAAGCAGAGCTTAGAAGCAGAGTCCTGTTCTAGGAGAGGTAGCTTTAAGGTTGCTAGAAACCCAGATTGTGATAGGATAGGAAAATGGTATGTAGTATTTCTATATATAAAAATTGTCTTTATGTTCCTTTCCTTAAGGTTTTAGCCAGTGACCTTATTCCTCACTTTTTTGTTTGTTTCCAAATGCCTATTTAGAGGCCTATTTCATTTATCATGAGCAACAATAGGAGGATAACAACAGAAATCACAGCATATAACCATATAACAACAATTGATGAAATTGATCGTTCTGTCACCATTTTTACATTTCTTGCTCTCTAGAATCTTTGTATTCTCTGCAGCTTACCTCTTGAGCTATGTTTTAATACTTCTTAAATGGGAGTGTTGATAATTGCTGAAAACAATGTCTCCAAGGGTTGAGTAAAGCAACCCTTATTATCTCCTACAATGTAAAGAAACTATGCTCTTGTCCTGTTAATTTGCTGTAAAATGACATTGCCCTTTTGTGCCACAATAGCACCCTGTTGAGTCTTATTTAATTTACCTATTAGAAACCCTACATGGTTCTGAGTAGTGCTGCTCTCTGACCAGTTATTTTTATTCTTGTATACTTGGATAGAGTTCTCATTATGAAAAACCTTGTACCTGCCCTTTCTAGAAGGGTTTAGCCTTGATGCTCTCCGCTTAGTACTCTTTTGAATTTCCTGAAAACAACGTCACATTTTATTATCTGAATGAAAATATTGTAGCACAGGACAGGGGAAAGATTCAACATTCAAGACAAATGCAAGCTTAAAGCATAGGATGTAACTAAAATGGTCAGCAGAATAATCCTCTGCTTGCAAGGCACTGATATGATTTCATATTACCTTGAGTGTTTGACTCTTGAGCATTTCTAAATATATAACTTGTGGAACAAGTGAGAAGTATTTTGTACTAATTATGAAAAAGTAAAATATAAAAGTAAATATATGTGGGGTGTCAGGGATCTGGATCTCACTATGATGGAATGTAGTTACAGCCCTTAAGATCAGGAGTATAGTCCTATCAAGATTTCTTATGTAAAATTTTAGTCTTATTTAAAGCAATATGCATGCTTCCCATGGACATTTCCCATCAATACTAAAAGGAGGGAAGATAGGAATTATGCCTATCTTCTTCCACATTGCCTATTTGCAGAATACTGTACCTAAAAAAGGATGTTTCAGAAATGATATTGAAACAGAGATTATGTGGCTTATACTTTCTCATTATTCTTTATTTTGGGCTATCTCAAATACGATGATATGATATGATAATTCTTTGTTATCATTTTTTTTTCTTTCCAGAGATCCGATGGTATTTTTTTCTAACTGACAAAAGAAAGACTCATCAGCTTGCTCAGAACTGGGACTGCTGCCTTTTCTTCCTCAAACATTAAATTTCTACATTTCTCCAAAAGCTAATCTGATCTAAACTGTTTATTTTTCCTAGTAACATGGGGGTTATTTGTTGCTCTCCTTTTCATAATTAGCTTTGGTCTGTATTTCATAGGAATATGCAGCAGTTCTTAAATTCACAGACAGAGAGACAGATGGACAGACAGACAAACATGCTGTTTTGTCTTCTTTCTGCTCTATGGTTATTTGCTTATTTGGGTATTCTGTTCTTATGGGTAAGATGAATTCATGCAGAAATCTCACTTATTTGAGTGTGTGCCCGTATGTGTAATGCCTGTATCCAAGAATCTAGTTTTGGAGGGATGTAGGGTTTTACATTGAATAAACTCATAATATCATTTGACCACTTCTTAAAAATGTTGTTTATGGAGCTACATGAACTGCATATGTAGTTCAGAAGAAACTATAATTGGCACAAACTGCAGACAGCATCATTGGAAAGATCAAGGTGGAAATACACACAAAGAGAAATGTTCTGTGTCCTATAAGTATAAAAGATTTATTTAAAAAAATAAAACTGTCCTCATTATCTATTGGAAACAAATGGGGCATGGAGCAATTCTCAAAGTAGCTTATAAATTGTGACATTGCATAACGTTTACTGAAAGAAACCAGTCAAAGTCAGAGGTAAGTGGGAAAATTGTGTTTCTAATTAATCCAGAGAGCTTGTCACAAAAAATCCATTCCCCAAATGAGAAAACAATCAGGTTAACTAGCTACAAATTGCATGTTAGCAGTTGCTTTAAAAGCCACCAGAGATAGAAGAGGACTTGCTATTTTCTTTGCTGATAAATGAATTGTAGCAACTCGAGTAATGGCGGTATGTATTCTTAAAGATTCCTTGGGTGCATTGAATTTGCATTTCTGCTTTAATAACATATGTCTGGGTCATCTGGCCCAGAAAGCAATGTTTGTATTTTGCTTTAACAGTTCCATAACAAGGTGGAGTGGAAAACTCCAGAGGATAGCTATAATAGCTTTATTGCTTTTTTCATTATTAAGACCTCTTAGTATAATTGTTTTTAAAATTATAATACAAGCTTTTCTGGACTTTCGGTATGAGCATTGATTTATGCTGTCCATGAATTCATTTCTGCTCTGTTTCACACTGTGTTAATTTTCATTAAGTTCATTATGCCTGAGACCTCTTAAGGGATTTATTTAAAATTCATCTCTTGATTCAATATATCTTGTATACTTTTCTATAGAAATGTATCTCCTTTTTTTGCACCTAAGATAACAAGATTGGAATAATAGTAGTAACACTGTTCCTAAGTGTGTCGCATTAAATGCATTAGCAATATTAGTATGTTGCTGTAATTATTTTTTGATGCATATAAAACATCCAGGAATTGCTGAGGTGAGGATAGATTTAACATCGACAGGCTAGTGAAATAAATCTTGGTAAGATAGTGCTCATATGATATGCTTCTTTAAATACTATGCAGGATTAGATGAATTTGCAAATAAGAAGTCAATACAATTTTAAAGGATTTAGTGAGTCATTTCATCAGAGACTGAAGCATGCAGATATTTAATTTAAAAAGCAGCAGTTTGCAGTTGACATAAAGCTCTCCCTAAACCCATTATATATCATTGTAGCTATAATAGTCATCATTACAGAGAGAAAATAGTCCAGTACATATCTATCATATTGGATATAGAGTACATTGTTATTGTTGGCTGTTGCTGTAATATTGATTATCAGCCGGGAAACTATACATTAGATTTGTTATCAACCTGATAACAATGCTCTATGCTGTCTTCTTATTCTGATATAAAAAAATATTGGTAAAGCAGAGTTATCTCCTGCAATTACAAATTAACAGATCCAATATGTTTTCCAAAGTCCATTGGTGGATCATATTTAGCAGTGTCTTAATTACTACAGGGCTCTTAGTTTCTAGAAGGGAAATGTGTATCATATCTTTGACATGCCGTATACAGTGAATGCAAAAGATGTGAGGACAAGCCAGGAAACCATTCTGAAAAGCCACTACCAGACCAAATAGGTGATGCTAGAACTAAATGGCCAGTTTCAATTTCAGATAGCATCTTGTGTGTTTTTGTCAAAGGGTAACAGAAGACTGACTGACCTGGTTGCCTTGGTTGCCTCTCCTAGGGAATAATAACTGGGATGGTTGCAGTCTTTTAAAAAAAACGCATTGTATGCAACATTAGAGTATAAGTTGGATGTATAATATGTTGCCCTTTTATTAAAATCAGTGACATCAATAGATTAAGTATGATAAATTTTAGTCTCGTCAATTTCAATTGGTTTACTCTTTGACTGTGGTCAAGTGTGAATCCACTCCATATGTAGATATTTTGGAAATGGAGTCACTGAATTTTATGTAAATAAAAATATTTTGATTTCAGGATAAATAGAAATGCACAGAAATGATGTCAACTATATTTGACTATGCCAAGAACATGTGTATATTTTGACTGATAGAATCATATAGTTATTTTTTTCTGCAATGTTGTCCCTAAACATTTGTCTGATTGCATGGAGAGTAAGCTTTGAAAAAAATTTAGCCTTGGTGTTCAGAAAAGTGATTTTTAAAATCTTAGTTGTTGTTTTTCTTTAGGTTTTCACCTTTAAGAATATATCATGTGTCATGTTGTTATGGTATTAATTCAATAAATAATGCTGTATACAGTATATATGCTACTATATAATCAATAGTCATCTTTAAAATATTCACATGTGGATTGAGACTAGTTGGAAGTTAGAACCATAGAATGAATTCTAGCTATGTTTCTCTGCTTGTTAGAGGGTGGTGGAGGGGGAGGGAAGCTTAGACTAGAGAAATGAAATCCCAAGAGTGTATATTACAAAAAACTTAATTGCATCTTTTTTCGGTATAGAGAATGTTGCTAGCAAAAAGGTTCATTTTATCTTTCATAATAATAAAACTTTTAATAACAGTTAATGCTAAAATTATCAGAGTAGACGAGAGGAAATACTCCCTTGTCCAATGTACAGTATAGTTAAACTTTCACAAGATGTAGTGATGGTCACCAAATTAAAACATACTTAACGGAGGATTGGAAAAAGTTTGGAGAATGATAATCAATGCAAAGGATATATAGAAAAGGCACCACTGAAGATTAGTCTTTGAAAATCAGAAATGGGAGTTCTCCCACAGAAATCTTTTTTGTCAGTATAAGAAACAGAGTATGAGCAAACCTAACTCATACCTTAAAAAATTAAGTGTTCTCAAAGTGTAATTTCAATATGATTGCTATCAACTAAGCATGGGATATCAATATGTACTGCTGATCTCTCCCACCTACAGACATTAAAATCAAGGACACTGGATGCATGAAGTTTTCACTTCAATCTTAGTTCAGATTCTCCTCAATTTTTGTTGTGGAAGATGTTGAAAGGTTGTTATGGTGAGCACTAGAGAGAGACACACACAATGAATTCTAGATGGATGTCAGATAGGAGCTATTGATGCAAGCTCTTAATAAAGTAAAATATGTTTTCTGTTTCACTATCTTTAATACCATTTTTCTTTCCTTTAACGTGGATACATCACTGTAGGATTTTTATGGCCACTTTAGCCTTGTATATTATAAACTGCAAAATAGTCTTCTTGTGATAAACTGTTGAGTCTTCCTGGGTAGCTGATGGTGATATCGACTTTCAGAAGAATCTTGTTGCCATTGCTAAGTGCAAGCAGTCTTTTTTTTTTTACTTGTCTCCCCAGAAAACTCAGTGGTACACTAATGAAAACGTGCAGTTTCTTCCTGGGTTTTTGACTGATATGCCTGAAATCCACTTGCAGCTCTTGATCACTTGAAGCAAGAATGTTGTGCTCCTGTGTTCCCAAGTGTAGACAATATTAACCAGAGTGGAATACTTGCAGCACAACCTTTGGATGCAGGATGGACTTTATTGGAATTATATATTAATTTCTTGTTATCATGTGGTAAAACTTTTACTTCCTCAGTGAGAATTATCAGCAGAGTTTATTTTGTACTTCTTAATATAAATGTACATAACCAGAGGCTTTAGACGTTTAGACATTCAAACACAGCTGCCAAAATTTCTATGTGTCTTTAAAAAAACTAAGTACATGGGGAGTAATCATACTGATTATGTGCCATCAAATCATTAGCAACCACTCAGACTATCTCCTAGATGATCCATCCTGACCTGGTATGTCAGGTCTCCCAACAGTACAGTATTGGTGCTATAATCAAATCCATTTATCTTGTTACTAGTTGTCCTCCTTTCTTTCCTCCCACATTTTCAAGCATTATGGATCTCAAAGGAACTAGTCTTTGCATAATGTGTCCAAAAATGATAATTTGAACCTGGACATTTGTGCCTCAACTAAGAAGTCTAGATTGATTTGATCAGTGATATAGTTGGGTTTTTTGGGGGGAGGGAGGTGGGGCTACCTATGATATTTTCAGATATGTCTCTCAACTTTTACTAACTTGATTCTTCAAAGTTTATTTTCCTTCTTAGTAAGAATTCAGAAAGGCAGGGTGAAGAGAGAAAAGAAGTTAGTTTCTGATTTTAAACTCACAGTTGTAGGTATATTTGTTCATTTTCTAAGAATAAACTGTAACTTTGGAGAAATGGCTATGGTATTTTATTCCAGTAACTATCTTGAGTATTTGCATCTGTGTTGAGTGCTTAGGATGGACTGCCTAACAGCCTTCCTACTAAAGTTAGAAAAGTGGTCTTAGAATTGGTGTTCTGGGACACTACATTATGTGCTGTTTGCCTTAGTTGGATTGGCTCAGGAATTCATCGTAACTCCCTTGATCAGCCACAAATTGTCACCAAATATGACAAATCACACTGGATTTAGATTTTTCTACTGGATAGAGGGATAGAGATCTAAAAGTGAAGGATCGCTACCTTCTTATCAGATAAATTCCTATTGAGACTTAAGTTTACAATGGGAGATTTAAGCTTATAACCCTCTGCAAAGATTGAGGGAATCTATTACAGTATTGTTTCTGTGTAAGCTGGATGGTTCAGACAACTGGAGATTTTTTCCTTCCAGTTAGTATAATTGTCAATCTCATCAATGATTTGGCTTTCTGGTGGACTTAAAGAAGTAACGAAGGCCATTCACACAATAGCTTCTGGACATCTTATGGAAATCAGTTCCTTGTTACACATTTTTTTTAATGGAGACCAATATAGCAGCCAGGAAATAACTAAAAGGGACGTGGAGGAAAACCGAATCTGATCAAACACTTATGCTCATTATCATGTCTACTTGAGGGCAAAAAAGTATTTTTGTTTCACCATGGCCCTTTCAGTATCACCCAGTAGATTTTTTTAAGCAGTTTGTGGTCTCTAATCCAGTTATAGTTCCTATAGAATCCACTCTTTATGATACCTTAACTAGAGCCTGATGGTAAAGCCAATAATTTTTATTCATTTATTTATTAAATTTCTACACTGCCCATGTCACTTATATGGTGATCCTGGGTGGCTAACAATACAATAAGTAAAAAAAAAATGCTAGAAAGCAATTAAAAATATAAAAATTGAATAGAAAAGATTGAATAGAAAAACTAAAATACAAGATGGTGGGCAGCTTGGAGGTGGAGATCTTTTCTGCCTACTCAGCCACCCCTAAAGTAGCAGGTTCCTGTTGAACCCCAGGCCAAGTGGCAGAGCCAAGTTTTTAGGCTCTTCTGGAAGGCTGGGTGTGTGGGGGCAGACTTCACCTCCAACAGGAGAATATTGCACAGGATGATTTAGAGTGTACTGTTCCAGTTGTAGATGTGTCCAGGGCTCATGTTCAGATTTCCTAGGATTAGTTTCAGATTAATTGTGATGAAGACAAGGTGTTTGTGCAACTTCAGATAACTACAGATTGCTAGCCCTTTCCTACTTGTGGCTTATTACATCTAGTTGGAACTGTGACATCCACAGGACTCTGCAGTGTTATGGCATTGCAATGCAAGCTCTGTCTCCTTAAGAATGCTTGTGACATTGGCAGGATACCACAGTTCTGCTTTTGTCAGTCTTTCCCCCTCTGTCCCTCCCTACAAATGCTGTTAAATAGGAAGGAGACTCCTATTTAAGAGAAGCCCACTGCAAGAATTGTAGTGAAACCATTCCAATGATTTTCTAGCTCTACTTCAACCAGTGTTTAGTCCCAATTTATTACTTCAAAGCTGTGCTCGGCAAAGTTGACTGTGGGCTGGGATTGGGCTGGGATGCTACAATTTTGTGCCATGCTGTTGGAACCTCTTGGGGCATGGCAGTTTTGCTTTGTGCTGTACTGCTAGGGCTTACTGGGATGTAGCAGCTTTTCCTTGTGCTGATTGGTCACGCTTGAGCAGCTGAGGCTACTGAGGATGACTGTGGCTTCATGCTGCACTGTAGTTTATGGTCTTCTTGGAGCCCCAGAATCTGATGTTCCAAGAAGCCCCTGAGTCATAATATGGCAAGCAACCCTAGAACTACACAGTTTTGGAGCTGCATGCTGCTCTTTAAGACAGGGTGCAGAATGGTTAAAATAGCAGAGGTGGGGGGAATAGGCAGTTGGGCTCATTTGAAAGGAATCCTGTCCATGTCAAGGTTTGTGGATGGCAGGGGTTAATCCCAGAATGATTTGGATTGTGCATTCTTGTTGGTAGAATTGATTTATTTAATTTCCATAGCCACCCATCTCAGTCAATGTCTCTGGATGACCTACAATTCAAAAGGAATTGTTCTGGGATTGTTGTTGCTAAGTGATGCAGTCATATGTCATATTTTATGATCACATTGGTCATAACAATGGAAATTTCAGTCCCAACTGTGGTCATAAGTCAAGGATACATATAAAGTGATTCAACTCATATACATATGACTGTCTCAAGAGGGTCATGCTGAGGATTTCTGTTAACTGTGGTGTTTACCTTGTGGGGTTCCAAAGTTTTCTATGGTTATTTCAGCATATATGTAGCAGAAACAGTTTTATTTTCCAAGTTCTTTTAATATGAGTATCACTGTGAGTTTAACCTATTGTTGTTTTTTCTTTGTTACTGCTTTGGTATAATTTTGTGCTGAATATTTTATACCGTTTAACATATACTTTAAATATTGTAAGTTATTGTTTTAATTGCTGGTTGTATTGAGTTACTTAAAATAATATTTAACATATTAAATGTTAAATAGATAAAGTAACAAAGTGAGCCTTCACCAATGGGGAGAAGCAGTTATTTGATTCAATTTGCATTTTGATGGGCACTTTCTGTGGAAACTGTGGTTGTTGTACAGGTGCTATTTCATCAGGAAATGATAAAATTGAAGAACTAGATGCAAGATTGGGATTTAGGATCTTAACAAACTGATTTACTAAATTATTTAGGACTGAATTGCAGACATTTGAAAGTTAAGAGTAAGATAAAACCTTTCACTGACTACTTTGATTGGACAATCCTAATAAATATTTTCCTGTGATTAGAAGATAACCTATCAACAGCTCAGCTCTAGTCTTTTCCATTCTTTTTCTCTCAGTGCTGACATTTTATAGAGAAAAAGTGAATAAATTGCTTTGTAAACACAATGTTTGTTTCTTCTCTTTTCTTTTTTTAATACCTAGACATGTTACTTGAAATCTAGTTATGGTTATGGTTCAGATTAGTTCCCTTTACAGTTATCCCAAAGGCTCTTTTTTCAAGAGGCAACTGGACTTTCTGGTTTA